>LUCW03000607.1:32500-42500 GCA_001586965.3 Sphaeroforma sirkka
TGTGTATACAGTATGTAAAGTATACGATCTATTCATGTCTATATAGTATTTAAAGTATATGATCTTTTCATGTGTATATAGTATTTAAAGAATATGACCTTTTCATGTGTCATTATACACGTGTCCTTCTGTTGCACGATGATCCTAGGGGCAAAATTGTGTCCCCTACTAGGTGTTTAGTTTCCGGTACCTAGTATAGCGTACAGTATATGAAGTATATGATCTGTTCATGTGCCAGTACGCAGGTGTCCATGCAAGTTCTGGTACCTGTAGCAATGGTAGCTGTTTGCCGCTGCTGTCTTGTATCCTCCGGCGCGTGTCATACAATACGAACAGAGCCTACGGTTCAATTTAAAATGTGGTGATGGTCACTGCTGGAAATCAGTACGTTTGCTTTCAACCGGGTACTTCAATACGGCGAACGGAATACGTTCACGGTTCTAGTGTAGCCGTACACCACTCTGGTTATTTTCACCTCGCGAGTTTAATTTTAGTCACCCGGGCACACCGCTACTTCAGTACAGCGAGTCGGTAAAGATACTATGGCACAAACAAGACAATCATGTTCGATCTTTGTTGTTTCCATTTATACCACATACAAACACAGCTGATTCGATTTTCAGTACTACGTGCCGGTGAAGAGACCATTACACGAACAAAATTATCAGGTTCGATCTCTATTGTTTCCATATATACCACTTACCAACACGCCTTTCGATATGCTCATTCGATTCGGTGACCCTACGCCGGTACGCCACTTCAGTTCTGATGTCCGTTTTATTGTTGTCCTGAATCATCATAATCAGGGCCTCAAAGTTCCAAAACCTGCACAGCGTGACTCTATTTATAGAATCCAACCACGGCGGTGATACAAGCAAGATCTACTACATCGGGTTCTCAGGCGAGCACAAGAATGTCTCCCGCAAGACCGTGATCGCTGTCTACGAAGCGAATGCCAACCCAGCGGATCACAAGGTCAAGGATGATATAATGCCGAGCAGTTCTATATCCTAAAGCGTTCGTTTCTCACGCGGCTATGATTTAAGGCGCTGTTATAAGCGTTTGAAACGTTTTGGGTCAACACGTAGGGTGTACTGGGGGATCTGCTGCTGTAGTACGCATATGATACAGATAACAAATTGAGGTGGCTTGTGCGTGGACGCTGAGAGTGTGGGCTGTACAAGACACAGATCCCACTTGTCTGTCGCAGACGAAGTTAATGAGAAACTCGAACGAGATGCAGTTTTGTACCAGCCTGAGAAAGCTATGATGTTTGATCATAGGTCTGGCTATGTTCGGGTGGTATACATCTCGCCAAGGCGCTTGACCTGGCAAGCCAGTGCAAACAACAGTGTCTACGCGGAAGGCACACAACAATAGACACATTCAAACAAGCCAGTGCAAACAACAGTGTCTACGCGGAAGGCACACAACAATAGACACATTCAAATAAACCCGACGACAAACTGTATATAGACTTGCGCGCCGAGACCGACTACAATCTCAATGCATATAGGAACGATATATGGCCTTGTCACATTTTTTATTGCGTTGTGGCGACGCTCAGTCTGAGCTCATCCGTCTCAATTGGATTGTCTGTTCTTCTAAGCACCGAGTTCTTCCAGCCATCTGGAGATAGATGTGCACTGGATTCACGGTCATGTGTTTTTGCCCAGAAAAGAGGAAAATATACTTTCTCTAATACTGGTAGGTCTATGCCAAACCCACTCTAAATTGATTTTCTGCGTGCGCTGACGCAAGACATTGTCGAGTCTATTCTTGCTCTAGTGAAGATCGGGTGTGTTACATTCGTTGTTGCTTGATTCGAGTGTAGTGTACGCATCCCGTTACCAACGTCAAGTCAAGGCGGAAGGATCCACGCCAGCTCCGATGCATTTGCCTTGGCGCGTATATAAATTGATGATGTAGTATGAACGGCTTGGCGTGTTTGTAGATCATTCTGAACACTTTCAGACACCTCTCGGAACGCATTGATAATTGTAGCAAGCTTGAGTTATGGCGCTGCGACGAGAAATTTCTTCCACCGTGGTCCCTAATTCAAAAATTAAACACAATCATAAATGGGGTGTGATAATATATATATATATATATATATATATATATATATATATATATATATATATATATATATATATATATATATATATATATATATATATATAATATATACATATATATACATGTTTTATATATATATGTATACATATGTATATATATATATATACACACACACATATATATATATATAGATATAATATATATACATGCATATATATACACATATATGCATATACATATATGTGCCATATATATATATTATATATATATATATATATTAATATACAATAATATATACAATGCAATATGTATATACATATATATGTGTTAATATATTATATAATATGTATATTCAATATTAATAATAATATTATTATTGGTAATATAACAATATTACATATGTTATTAACAATAATAAAATGTAATATGTATGTGCATGCCATATATGTATATATAATGGCAAATAGCAATGTTAATATCCAATATATATGTATGCATATGGTTATAAACATAATAATAATAATATAATAATAATACATACCAATATAATAATGTTATTACATAATACAGCCAATATATTGATATTATGCATAATATTATTACATGTTAGCATGATAATGAAATTGGTTATTATTGTACATATTATGTTAATATATATACACATAATAATATTGCCATAATGTATGCAAAATCATAATATGTATAACCATGACATATATTAATAATAGTAATATGTAATAATACATGTATAATGACATAAAAGATTAGATAATACATAACATGGCCATGTATGTGTTGTTATGTAATTACATAAGCCATAATAATATAAATAAAATATAATATTATAGTATAAAGTAATAATAATACATAGCATTGCATATACATGTATGCCAATAATAATAGTTAATACATACAATATAATAATAATAATTATAATATATATTGCTGCAACATTAATTATTATTATTATTATGTGTACATTATGTTGTAATTATGCATAATCACGCGAATGCACGTCACATCCACACATGTTCATGTATTATGTAATACATAATAATATATTATATTATACATAATAATAATATTATTATATATAATACATATATAATACATAACCATGTTATTATAATACATACGCTGGCAACATATGTATATGCAATATATAATAACATACATATATTATATATATAGCACATATTAATAATAATATTAAATACATAATATATAATGGCTAATAATATATATTATATATATGTATATATATATATATATATATAATATTATATATATATATATATATATATATTATATATTATGCACATAATATATATAATATATATACATAATATATATGTAACATATATGTACATATGTGCACGCATGTGCAATGTTATTGTTATTATTATATGTATATATATATATATATATATATATATATATATATATATAATATATATATATATATTTATATATATACATATGAATATGAATATGAATATGTGGTTTCATATATACATGTATGTATATGTATGCGATACCGTTGAAAACAAACCGGCATAATTAACGCAGATGTGACTGGAGCACTAACCACGTCACACTACCACTAGTACATTCAGCAGAGATGCCATAGTCATGAGCAGCACGAATACATTCGTCGTCAGCGCACAATAGTACCGAACATGCGCAAGTACAAGTACAGATCAATAATAAACCGATAGTGATAGATGCGCCAGCAACGATCGATAGCTATGTGATGTGTTGAGAAGAGTACGGCCACATATGGTAGAGCTCCATATGTTCTGAGTAGTGTGAACAAAAAACACGTCGACGAATGAAAAAGAAACAGAATCACCACTAGCAGCCATATGCGCCAGTAATATGGTCAAGTATGTGCACGCCTACATGTAGTCACTTCCACACACTGCGATGGGTATGCAAAGATGTGATACCTCCGACAAGTCGTCATTCTCTTCCATTTTGGCGCCATTTTCACCACCACTGTCGGCGGGTACACTCAATGGCTTCTGTAGTATATACATCACTTTATCGGCAACCAAGGATGCGTTTGTACCTGCAAGGTCAACAGAATGGCATACCATCCCCGCCAGTGGGAATCAGTCTACCCGTTAAGTCCCCTCGTGAACTGTTAACTTTAAAACTATGGTCCGATAATAGTATCACGAAACAACTACCGTTGCTGCCTATGGCCTAGATAAGTAGAGTGTTGACATGATAATGGGATAGTATCATGCTCATGGCATGGGCTGCCATAGACAACCACCGTTGCTGCCTAAGGCCTAGATAAGTAGACTATTGACATGATAATGGGATAGTAACATGCAAATGGCATGGGGTGCCATAGACAACCTCCGTTGCTGCCTATGGCCTAGATAAGTTTTAATGACATGGAGTGTCGAAACAATTAAGGCTGCGTTGAAACTACCTCTGATTCGAAAAATTCATCCGTACCAGCTGGAATTTTCACCTTTGACGTGGTATATCCAACAAAGACGTATGTCACTCAAAACCAAGGCAAGGAATGAAGCGCTGTATACTAAATAAATACCGTTTACAAAACTCTGACAAGAATATGATGCCGTAGCTCGAATAAACTGAGTAACCAATACCAACCCATAAGCCCAAAAGGGTATAGGCGGCCTACGGAGAGTCATACTACATATCCATACAACAATCCCTGATTGTGCACTTGCACCGAAGAAACATACCATTCCAGAATTCAATTTTATCAGGGATCACTTTGTAAGCTGTCCAGTTCTCTGCTGGGATGTCGTGGTCGTGATGTTCCAACCAGGCCTGATTAGCCGAGAAAATAAGGTCATAATAACGGCAAACGAGGCAAATGTGCGTAAGTACTATACAAATGAGCATATCATTCAAATTTTGTTCAGAAGCAAAGTTTGATCGATTGTTGGGCACTTAAGACAACAGCATATATAGCTCTTGGGAACGGATGGAAAGTCCATTTGTGTTACGTTTATGATATAAATGGAATGTGCATGTATGCAAATATAAGACATCTCAGATAGGCATACATAGATGAATAGAAACACAACAACTTAGACGTAAACAAAAAACATGCATACATATACAAGGATGTATGCGTGTGGAGTGCATATCTGAGTGTATATGTGTGTACATGAATGCGTATGTGTCCGTGTGCACGCGTGTATTGAGTATACATATACATATACATACATACATATATATATATATATATATATATATATATATATATATATATATATATATATATGTATGTATATCTACATATTCATATATATATATATATATATATATATATATATATATATATATATGTATGTATGCATGCATATATGCATATATTCATATATATATATATATATATATATATATATATTCATATATTATATATATATATATATATATATATATATATATATATATGTATATATGTATATATATATATATATATATATATATATATATGTGTGTGTGTGTCCGTGTGTGTCCGTGTGTAGGTGTGTGCGTATTGATAAGTTCATTTAGAAATGCATACCAGCCCAAAATATATCAGATGTATCATGAATACCACACATATTGTTATTGATAACTCTATATGGTTTGAACAGAAGTACGTTCACCACCGCGGTGCCCGGTAACAGTACGATAACTACATACAGAACAAGCCAGCCGCACCATATACATTCACAACAGAGATAGTACACGTTTCGATACGACCTGTTTGTATGTAAATATTCTTGCACCAGAAAGGATGTACTGGACTCCTCGACCGACTTCTGACCTAGATCAAGTAAAAGAATCCTATAGCCAGTGGAGATAAGCACAACGGTTCCCCCTATCTCAACACATAATACCTTTTGTACTCGCTCTACGAACAACGCTCTGTCAGTCAATATCGTCCCCTGCCTGAAAGCCTTGGCCATGACACACATATTCGGAGGATACTTCTCACAACAGAACTTTGATTCCGCCTTTGTGGCGATCTTTACATATCCTTCCACCCGAGTTTGCAAGTACATACTGGGCCACCAGAACACAAGCGCGGCAAACGGATTCTGTGCAATGTTCTGCCCCTTCAGACTTTTCTGACACGTGTAGAACAGAAACCCTTCACTGTCAAAACCCTGAAGGACTACTGTCCTCGCGGTCGGTCTCCCGTTGTCTCCCACAGTGCTGAGTGTCATGAAAGCTAGGCCTTTCTTGGTCTGTGCACGCACATCGTAGAAGTGTGCGAATTGACGCAGGGGATCATCGTCTAATGATTCAATCCGTAATAAACTGGTTGTGTCTGGGGGTAGGGTATCCAAGGTTAAGTACTGGGTTTCGCGTTGAGTGACATCATCCGCTTCGAAGAAAGTATCATCACTGTCGTCGTGTATAGTTTTTCTTCGTGTTTGTGAGGTGGGGAAATCGGCAGGAAGCCCTGCGGCTACGCTTGTACGTTTTGCGGCCGACATACTTTACGCTTGTGGGTATGGGGGGTGCCAGTAAGTCAGTCAGTGTAGTAAGAGGGGATAGAATAAACGTTCATACGTTCGTGTGTGCGCTGAGCTTACCCTATATTGTGATCCCCGCTGTATCCATTGCCCCCATATACCATAGTTGTAAAAACAAACACTTTATTGTGACACTATGTATATGCCTGATCGGATTTAAATGCCTCTGAATTTATACTTTTTTCATACTCGTATCCGCCTGTATCAATTGTGTTTTACAATATATAATACATAACATAAAAAAATCATTACTTTTTATGTTTCCATTTAACGTTTACTTTAATTTGGTCCTGCCTGTTCAGTATGGGTGCAATTTTTGGGTTCATAGGTGTAATGTATTGATACTTTTTGTTTTCATAAATAGTAGGTTCTTTCTCCTCTGCCCCACAAATACATTTTAACGTTTATATATCTACAATATATTCGACTACGTTGAACGAATACTCTGACTACGAATATAGCAGGTCTCAAATGAGAACCTTTTTGTTTTTTTAAAACAAAACCAAAAACGGACCTCCGCAAAATTAAAGAGTATTGTTGAACGTCCTTTGAGATTTTAAGAAGCCTACGCCAATTGTAAATTCGTAATATCTAGTTTAGAGTCACTAATTAAAACATATAATGAGCTTTTTAGGTATTTTAATTGGTGTGAATATCCTATTTCTCATAGTTTGACCCAGCTATTTTTCCTCTTTTAATACACTTTCAGTGGATAAATATTCTAACAGCGAATTTGAACCATTGAAAAAATCTGTCCCCGAATTCCTGTAACCCGTGGTTGTCACAGACTCGCAGTGTCACTAGTAGTACATGTATACAAAGATAGATAATATAGAACTAATATTGTATTTCAGTACTACATATATGTGGTATGTCGTTCAAGTGCTCATGCCGTCTATGTGCGACTACACTTCTCTTTCTCTAGGTTTTCGAGTACGTATTGAATTTCACAATATATATATTAGAGTATATTAAGTAAATATTGTCGGGTGTAGCAAGTAACACTATTATTTATCTACAATACACTCAATCATGTTAATCTTTTCAAGGTCACCCCCCGCAGTTCTGTGGCAAATCTCCGATTGAATTCTATGGGATTATCTATGTGTATGTTATGCCCCGCTGCTTCTACCTCGTGTATGTTTGGCCTCGGCTGTATCAGCGGTGCTGCAGGAGAATTGGAAATCGGAACCGTTCAGCTGTGATTTGGTCGAGGAATTGCACCAAGGATAACATATCCATTGATATAGTAACATAATGGACATAGTAACATTCTTAGATATAGTACCGTCCATGAATATAGAACCTTCCATTGATATAGAAACAGCCATTGATATAGTAACATCCATGGATATATTGATATAGTAGCCATCATGAGTATTAAGTAACAATCATGGATAAAGTAACAATCATGGATAAAGTAACATTCATGGATAAAGTGACATCCATGGATATAGGTACCATCAGGGATAAAGTAACAATCATGGATATAGTAACGTCCATGGATATAATAATCATCATGGATAAAGTAACATTCATGGATAAAGCAACATACATGGAAATAATAACAGCCATAGATATAGTAACATCCAGTGGCATAGTAACATTTTGAATATAGTAACATCCATAAATATAGTAACATCAATTGATTATATATATATATATATATATATATATATATATATATATATATATATATATATATATATATATATACATATAAATACATACATACATATACATACATAGTTATATATATATATATATATATATATATATATATATATATATATATATATATATATATATATGTATGTATATTATTTGTTATATATTATATGAACGGATATGAATTTTAGCATATGGTAAATGGTACACCAACTATCACACCACAAAAGCACACACACACCTATCTCGCGAGCATCGTTGACATTCATCCAATCATCAGCCCCATAGAAAAAGGACACAGGTGTGTTGGTTTCTGATAACTGGACCAATCTCTGGCCCAAAGGTATCACGCCGTAAACACCTCCGTCGCCTGGTAAGAACACTGCTTTCAGCGCGTACTCGCCTGACTAATATACAGAAGTTGTATAAAGAATGAGTCTTCCATATCGCGGGTTCTGGAAGGATGTAAAGTCTCCACCGGCATTTGACACCCTCACAGAGGTCTAGCGTGACCACTTTGGAATAGGTCTGGCCACATACATACACACGTACTATAAACTTTGCACAACCAATGCGTTAAGAATTAGCATGCCCGCCCTACTCACATAGCCACACACACACACCCCTGGCAGCGCTGCGGTGTGGTACATGTACTTGGTCAGAGCTTTGGCCTCTTCCGGGTCCAGCGTTGTAAAGCGTCTCCCGGCGTATCCCTTGATGAACTTAGGACTGATGGGATGATAAGCATAGACGGCATGGTAGGCATGGTATGTAAACTTAGGGCAAAATAAGCCCGATAGCGAAGTACATAGATATTACCCCCAGCTTTCTCACCAAAATCGATGGCAGCTTTATCGAAGCCACCTCTAGTTAAATATATAAAATATAAAACAAGTGAGTGATTGACGGGTGGACTCGATCAATCGGACATACCCCAGATGTCCCAGTGACCGTACTATGCTGAACGGCGTTACATTCGAGTTATATCCGGCGAGCACGACCTTGACCAACACACCTATGAGACCGATTGAGTACGTTATGAACAAGGGATGTGTGGATACATAGTGCTGGTATGCATATGTTATTGTTAAAAGCAAACTCCTCCTGCTCGTACTACATTATAAGCATAAGCATAAGCATAAGCATAAGCATATTTATCTAAGTATTGGTGGAGAACGTTGTTTCTAACCACAACAATGACCGTAGACGCCACACCGTGGAGAGAGGTGGAGTGTATCTCCCGAAATAGGAGAGGTCTCTTTGTACTAACGACATACACTCTGAGATCATAGGGAAGGCAACGCTATGGATGCGACGAATGTGACAGACAGGAGTAGCTACCAAGCCAAATGACCACGCAGGCATGGGCACAGACTATCAAGTACGGAATACCATGCACCCTACGGTAACTATCAAGCATGCAAAATAACACATATACATACCCTGTCTCACTGACATCAATACATTATTCACCCACCAAGCATACAGAATAATATATATACATGCCCTTTCTCACTGACATCAATACATTATTCACCCACCAAGCATACAGAATAACAAATATACATACCCATTCTCACTGACATCAGTACATTATTCAACCACTAAGCATACAGAATAACATATATACATACCCATTCTCACTGACATCAATACATTATTCACCCACAAAGCATACAGAATAACATATATACATTCCTTTGTGATACGCCTAACTAACACTACCTACCTCA
>LUCW03000607.1:45000-47500 GCA_001586965.3 Sphaeroforma sirkka
TTATAATATACATACGTGAATATACATATATGCTAATAACACGAACACTATTAATCAATCGACAATCCGCACTTCACTAGCCGTCACACCCTTACATACATTAGCGGGTCCGTTGCCGATCTTGATGTAATTCACACGGACGTCACGAGTGCGTTTGCACATTCTGCCCTCGACTTTAGTGGACACTTCGGGGCGGAAGATCTCCCATTCAACGCCTTGAGATGTGAGTGTCAGGTCCAACAGACTGGTTATACACAAATACGAAGACGCGTGAGTTAGTTGTACAGTCACACCCGCTCATAGCTATACAAGTATAGGACTACAGTACACAGCACAAACACGCATGAATTAGGTGTACAATCACACAACATACATATGATATGTCAGCTTAGTTCAATACCCGTTCAGGGGCTTGAGACGACATGGCCAGACAGCCCCGACTACAATTCAAAACGTTATCGTGAATAAACGTCGGTTAAAGTTCCTTTAGAGGTGTACGTCTAGATGTTTTTCAGTTTTAGGGTTTAGTGTTATCATACCAGAAATCTGACACGCGTGACATATGCAATGCTATTCACGAGCCTGTGTGGCACATGAACATGCACACGTGAGGAGTCATGAGCTTAAGGAAACATGAGAAGAAGAAAAAGTATATCACAAATAGAAGTCCCGGGCTTTATAGAAATCTCCATGGCTATGGGTTTATCTTCTGATTTACTTCACGAATATTTGCATATACACAGTGGTAGGGGATCACAACATAAGTTACATAGACATATACACAGTGGTGGCAGACACTAGAACACTACTCAAATAAAGGGTGCGCAAATATGCTGCCCTGCGCTCAACGAACTGTAAAATGTTCAAGGAGTCGTGTAAACGAATGGCCGGGTAGCGACGACTCAGGCTCACATGATGATACGATGAAGTGGTATGAGATAGTTTTCAGGATTAAATTCATATTATTATATATACATTTACACATTCACAGACATGGGCTACCCAGAAGCACCGCATAACACACCCCCCCCTCCACATTAAACCCTTTATAACCCTCCCCCCCCCCCCCTTCCCGTCAACACCCAAAAAACTTCTTGTAAACCCCTCACAAACCCCACATAAACCTCTCACAAAGCCCCCATAAACCTTCCAGATCGGATATGCTAGCGCATGTACACAAACGAGATTTGAGTGTAATGCTATGGTACAAAATAGTGTTTCCGTTTATTGGTTTGATACGAGTAACGACCCAGTTGATATCTGAAAGTATTTGGCAAGGATTGATATAAATTTATATATATATCAATGTTTAGTTAAACGGTAGACGGCGTCTCTGCATTAGACTAACGTATCCTACATGGAGTGCAGCACTTCTCAGAGAGGTGCCCAAACACCACTACAGACATGACGAGAGAGAGAGAAACTGTACACACGCTGTTGTGATGTCCTACACGATTTTCTTGTCTGACACACATACGTGACACATACATCTGTATCTACACACACAAAAGAAAGAAAAGAAAACATGCACACTTACGCTCGTTCACTAGCATAGGCCTTCTTCTTACTGCTTGGCCAATATTTCTTTAGCAACCTGAGAGATAGAAGAAATTAAAGCATAGGCTGGGGCGTATTAGAAATCAAAGGACAGTCGTGGCGTGCAGTGGTCACAGAGTTGGCAACAGCGTTAAATCCGATATGCTCGGTCTGTTTTATTCTCGGTTTAGGGTTTTAGGATTTTACAGGTATTCTTTGAACAGGTTGTGGCGATGTGCCATGCCCATCAATAAAACTCAATAATTACAATGTGGACATCACCTTTCTGATCTCCGGATTAGTACATTTGCGTACCCTAAAGCACAATGCGATCTAAAGGCGAAACTATTGGCATATCATACCCCCCGTGCAAACCCTATCCAATCCCAACACTTTCTTGATCGCAATCGACACTTAACCAGTACAAACGTACACTGCCACCTGTACGACTGTGTGTGTGTGTGTGTGCCTCATATATGCGTTAAATACCTATATGCATATACATATATAAATATTTGCCAGCACGACATACGGACTGATTGAGCTCGACATGTATAATAAATTACAATGTAATTCGATCTGCCTGTGCCATTGTCATGCCAATGATACGTACAGTTCAACTCATGCAGAATAAAAACGGGTTCGTTTACATTAGGTTCGTCTGCGTAGAGTTCCCGTGACCTCAATTCTAGATTGTTGGGCTTTGACCTCCAATATCAATTTTGGGGGAGTTTTAGTACAAATGGTCGTCAACCACTCTTGTATTCGTGTGTTGTTAGTATATGTAGCCCTGGTTTGGTATGCGCGTCGCTTGGTAAGTTCACAGTGTTATAAGTATAGATATCTGTCACTGAAATCTTAAATAAGGGTCCACGGAGGTCAAGTGCGCCCGTTGAGTGTGCACGTAGATAGGTCTTCCAACTGTTTTTTGGGTATCATGTGAATTGAGTCACTACTAAGCATA
>LUCW03000607.1:57500-67793 GCA_001586965.3 Sphaeroforma sirkka
ATTTGTTCTTATTACTCAGCTGTGGCATCGGGGTGGATTGTTATGTTTGTTATAGACACTAACAAACAAACTAACAAGGTGTAGAGGATGCGGTACGCATCTGACTGATTATTGATCGCATTTGAAATGCAATCTGCTCTGATACATATCGCACTTGCATCAACTCACCATTGATTAACATATGCACAGATATATGTACATATGTATATATATATATATATATATATATATATATATATATATATATATATATATATATATATATATATATATATATATATATATATATATATATATATATATATATATATATATATATATATATATATATATATATATATATGTATGTATGTAATGTATGTATGTATGTATGTATGTATATTGGCGTGTGTTATACATATACATATATATATATATATATATATATATATATATACGTTTATATATATATATATATATATATATGTTTATTGGCGTATTTTTCATCTCAAACAATCATATATGCTAACCGGACAATGTAACTACATATCTTCAGGTGGCTGCGATGCAAACCATCAGTGCCATTGTGCTGTCACCGCCAGAATTTCAATTTAGGTTAAAACTCGAAGATGAGTTTTCGTCGGCTGGCTTGAACCAGTTGTTGAAGGTGTGTGTACATGGACACACCACGGCTACGCTATAGCATTTGAAGCAGTACAGTTACAATTACAATAGCTCTTCATATACGGTCATGACTACGCTATAGCATTTGAAGCAGTATAGTTTTAAATACAACAACTCTTCATATACGTAGTGTGTATGGGTGGATGCCATGACTACGCTATAGCATTTGAAGCAGTACAGTTACAAATATAACAACTCTTCATGTACGTATTGTATATGGGTGGATGCCTTCTAGTATGCATCGATGAAGTATACGCATGTTATACGTTAAGAGTTGCACTGGTTTAGTTGAGGGTTCACACGTGTACGTTCTTTATGGTCAAACGGAAAGAGTTTGGTCAGTAGCTTCAACTGGCCCCGTTCTGGGGTTTTAGGGTTATAGTTTGTACCATTAATACCTGCCATATGGTCTTAGGCATTCAATTGATCCCTCACCCGAGAGGTGCACCCACATAGACCCTATGTGCGGAAAGTATAAGTCAATATTAGCTTTGCGTGGCAATCCCTCACTGAAAGTACGGCTATCGTCATTATTTGAAGTATATATATATATATATATATATATATATATATATATATATGTGTGTGTGTATACATATGAATGTATGTATGTGTATATGTATGTATGTATGTGTATATGTATGTATGTATGTGTATATATACCATATGACTTAAATATGTCGATTAGCGCACGTATTAATGCAGTGGCATTCAATATCAAACGTTGCATGGTCGTGCTGCAGCTGCAGGGTTGTCATCCTGTTGAATATTCACAGTAGCAGGCTGGGACTACTGAACCTGATTTCGTATTCATGCACTCAAATCCAACCATATACAGTGATATGATCGCGTGTGTGTATACTGTTGCTGTCCCGAGGTCTTTCTGTGGGTTTCACATTGTGTGTATGTAGTGTACAAGATGTCTTCTCTTGTACCGCTGACCATACGATACTATCAGAACCCTCCAATTAAACAATGAAGGCAAGGTTGCTACCGCACAAGAAGAAAAAACACAGCATCAATAAATACCACAGCCTTGCGGTGGAGTATTGGCGTGGTCACAATGTTGATTTTATACAACAGGAATACTACAGAGTCTTACCTCCCATGCCTACCCCTGCTATGGCTACCCACAACCTCAGGAACTGAAAGAAGCGCCCGATCAGACTGAGGAGATCTTAGAGTACATCGAGGTGTACGAGTCTCGCACTGCCGACGACTACGCTGAGTATCTGGCACGCGCTGAGATGGCTCTCAGCAATGCAAGGTGAGTAGACCCCTACACCCTAAACCCTATACCCTAAACCCTAATATGTACTGGTATCCACTACTGCAGTTCACCGGCATTCGGCTACACTCACAACTAACAAACCCATATATATTCGAGACATGGCCAATCTAATCCATAACTCGTAAACCCCTAGAACCCTAAAACCCTAAACTCCTAACCTTAACCCCTCCGTATCGTCCGCACAGGAACGCGGAGTACGTCAGCCGTGTGCTGGACACCGTCATCGACAAAAGAGGCGCCCATAACTACTACTACAACACCATCCTCCAGCGACTGGTGTTAGTAGTACTAGCACAGTATGAGAGAGCAACACAGACCACTATTTCCACATCATGCAGAAGATGCTGCAAGGTGTCATCTTGCCGGAGGAGTACATAATACCAAACTTTGCGGGTATATCTGAGTGTGTGCATGTACGGATTGTATGTGTGGGTGGGTGTGGGTGTCTGTGTGTCTCTGTGTGTGTCTATATGTGTCTGTATATATATATATATATATATATGTGTGTGTCTGTGTGTGATGCATTAATAAGCAATAACACATGCTGGCGTACTTGGTGTTTCAAGCGTGCACATGCCGAGCCACTTTGGACCTTCAACAGATGTTACGAGTCAGTATCTAGTACACCAAAGTATAAGTGTGTAATCAAACGCATATGCACACACATAGATGGCCACTCTCTTGTATGGCCTGTTAAGGGGACAACAGAATATAGGCATGCACTCAAGCATATACGCTAATAAACACATCCCTGTAACATAACATATATGCATAAATACGTTCATGAAGCATGTTGTATGAAAACCTACTTACCCATGCATCATATTACGCCCGCATAAATACATTAATACATTATGCTATATGCACATAATCGCATATTCATGAAACTTGCTATATATAGATTTCAAGGTGGATACAAAAAGGCTCGGCATCGCCTCCGATGGAGAAGTGGTCGATAAGAAAGCGCTCAGTGCCGCTCAGAAGGAGCTGGAGGAAATAATGGTGTGTGTGACGGTGTATGTATTATGTACAGTGAACAACTGTATGGACTATAAGCAAGTGGCTCAGTATGTAGATATGAAGCTGGGGGAAACAAGAGTATGTGTACACACAGGCGTGTCATCTGTTGGTGATACTATCGAGCGGTATGGTTTGTTGAGATTTGATGGGCTTCATTGTGTATGCCGTGATGCCCCTGTATACGTCCTGCAAAAACCCTAAAACCCTGCAGCCGCACTGGCATTCTTTGAGACTTCTAAGTATGGAAACCTGTACAACCTCCTCGACCAGAAGGCAAAGCCCTCTCCTGTGTGTAACACATATGACAACCTGGCAATTTCTTTTATTTGTATATCGCATATTCAATAGGACAGACCCCAGCGGACACCCTACTGTAAGGATATAGCTTTAGGTTAGCAGATAGTTGTACCTCATCTTACCCAGCCGGCCTATCAGGACTACTGCTATATATATGAACTGACAGCTCAGTACTCACTTACCTCTACGCCCCACTTGCCCTGACAGGCCAAGATCAATATCGAGAAAGAGTCTCGCGACAAAATGAAGCTCGACATGTATGAAGCCAACGGTATGTGCGTCGTAGCATACATATGTGATAAATATATATATATATATATATATATATATATATATATGTGTGTGTGTGTGTGTATGTATGTGTGTATGTATGTATATGTGTGTGTGTGCGTTTGTGTGTGCGTGTGTGTGTGTGTGGTTTTTTGTGTGTGTCTGTGTCTGTGTTTGTTTGTGTGTATGTGTGTGCGTGAATATAAATATATACATAACAAAAAACATGTGAAGTAGAAGTCAAATGAGCCTGGATAGCTTGCCATCCGCATCATCAACCTATTCGTTCTGAGGTGGCGTGTTTATGTTGAAGTGAATACACCGTCACACACATATATGTGTGCGCTGACGTATGAATGTGTTAATATTCAAAAACCCTTTGTCTAGTGATATGGAGGTGAACTTTTCAAACATTTAGGACATTTAGGATATTTATTTAGGATATTCAAAGGCTAAATATAATAACAGATCTACTCGAAACGCTAATCAAACCCGATATGACATGCCACACAATGCCTTGTGCCGCTTTCTCACTTCAGACATGATCGAGAAAGAGCAGAGGGCGATCAAACAACAGCTGCTGGCAATTCAGCAACAGGCACACATTGAGATAGCTGGGGCCAGTAGTTTGGCTGAGAAAGTGCAAAGGGTAGGTGCATATGTATCGTCTTGTGTACGTACGTAGGTATATGTCTGCGTATGCATGTTTTTATGTCTTGGATTGTGTATGCATGTACGTCGTCAAGTTGTCTATGCATACGTACTTGCCTATACGATTGTATATGTGCCCCCGCACATACGTCTTTGTCTGCATCATGACTGACCACACGCACACACTGTAACCAGTTCACCAAAAGTAGTGAGTCTTTGAGCTCAAACGCTCACCTGCACTCATGGGATATACACCCCCACACAGCAAATCAATGAGACAAAGCAAAAGAAGGATGGCCTGGACACCCTGGCCGACATGTTGCAACGAGCGGTGAGTGTAAGATCTAATTGGCTGTTATAAATAACGCGGGGATTTGATTGGTGGACACCATAGACAGCGGGTGTTCATTGGCTGATATGTTTAGCTACTGCATAGCAAACCTCGCGAGCTTCTAGGCATTGCACTGTGTTTATCAATATATGTGTTTGCAAAGAGAAACTAACACTACGAATTAGGTAAGGTGAGCGGCATGATGGACCATTTAAATATTCTGTATTAACGTTTCCCTTCGTCTTGTGTATATTGTGTGGTTCTTCAGTGCGTTTGAATGATCAAACGCTTACTTCCGTGATACTGTGTCTACTGTTCGGGTCTCTGGTCGTAATAGCGTTTGAAAATCCAAGCGTTTACTTCCGTGTTGCTATGTGTGCGGTTCAATTCTAAACAGCCTCGGCATATATTCGACAGTGTTGCAGATATAGAAGTGTATAGTACCAATCGCATCGTCATAGTCCACATTGTGTAGGCCGTTTGGCAGAGCCAGTCCAGTGTCAGTACGCGAGACCATACTTGTATTTTATCATATACTGGGGTTGTATGTGTTACAATATATTTTATTATGAATTTTATATCGTATTGTGTAAAACTTATGAACACTAAAACTTGTGAGCGTCAGAACATACTTGTATTTTATTATATAATGGAATTATATGTGATACAATACATTTTATGGTATATATCGTAGCTTATAGTGTAAATCTGTATATGGCAGGTGTGTGTATCTTAGACTATATTTAATTATGGATTTTATATCGTATTGTGTAAAACTTATGAACGCTAAAACTTGTGAACGTCAGAATATATTGTATTTTGTTATATATTATTGTATATTTGTTTATATAATTTCTGCTACTTTTTATGATGTGTATTAAATTTCTATAGCGTACAATCTCATATCGCCAGCCATACTTGTATCTTATATAGTGGTTTATATGATTTGTAATATAGTTTATAATATAGTATGCGGTGTAGAATCTGTATGATATTTTATACTATATTTTATTATATAATATATAGTATATAGTGTATATCCTGTGCGTTGGAGGTATCGCCACTGTTTTATTGCTGATCTCCATCTACTGATCTGACACGCGTCATCACTTCTATTCAGATCGAGGGCAAAAGCAGTCCTTCTCAGCTCAAAATAACCTCAATTAGGACAGGCACCGCAATGTCAGTACGACCGCCGCCACCACCACCTGCAGGTAGACAAACAAATGTCGGTTTGCAGGGTTTAGTCTATATCCATTTCTAAGTCTTCTGTATTTGTATCGGGTGTGGTATAGTTGATCGAGAGCCGACCTGTACAGCTATATGTACGTACATGAAAGCATACCCCTTATATAGCATATATATATATATATATATATATATATGTGTGTGTGTGTGTGTGTGTGTGTGCGTGTGTCTGTGTCTGTGTCTGTGTGTGTGTGTGTGTGTGTGTGTGTATTGTATATACATATACATATATATATATATATATATATACGTGTGTGTGTGTGTGTGTGAGTGAGGTGTGTTGTGTGTGTGTATTATATACATATATATGTAATATATATATGTATATATATATATATATATATATATATATATATACATATATGTGATTATGATGTATGTATGCGATGTATATATACATATATATATATATATATATGCGTGGTGTGATGAGTGTGTGTATGTGTGCGTATTGTATGTATATATATATATATATATATATATATATATATATATATATATATATATATATATATATATATATGCAATATTATGTGTATATATATATATATATGTATATATATAAATATATATATACATATATATATATATATATATATACATATATATATACATATATATATATATATATATGAATGTACGTACATGTCGAAATGGTCAAATGTTACAAATATCATACCGCAAATATTTACCACGAATATTCTAAGTGCTTAAATATCCGCATTATCCCGTTTTTTTATCCTTCCTTCTAGGAGCTCCTCCTCCTCCGCCTCCGCCAGCGTTTGCCAATGCACCCCCACCCCCACCTCAACCAATAGAAAGTAAGTATGAGTATATCTATATATATATATATATGTGTGTGTGTGTGTGTGTGTGTGTGTGTGTGTGTGTGTGTGTGTGTGTGTGTGTCTATCTGTGTGTATGTATATATATATATATATATATATGCTCGCTCTCCTTCACTCGCTGACCGTATGTGTACCATTTTGTGGCGCCCTGTTTTATGGCACTGATCCTATTTTTCTGTGACAGCCCACATTGTCGTACCTGTGCTGCATATCACAACTACGCCGATGATATGATGTTTTCTCGTGTAGCTTCATATCACCTTGTCTGCTGTGATGTGATATTACTATGAATCATATATGTATCTGATTATACTCTTCTATATCACCTCTACTGCAATATGTTGATAGAAATGGTGCTGTTTGTATGTTGACGCTCTTTGTTTAACTTTGTTCTACATTGGCATCCGAGAATAGACCTCCCCGACTCTTCGGCATGGCACTAGTGCTGTGTATGTTATTTTTACTTTCTCAAGTTGTATGTCCTTTTCCTTTCCAACTATGTGTCAAATGTATAGGTGCGCCACCCCCACTGTCTCCGCCTGCGTTTGGAGGACTACCACCTCCATCCCCTCCACCGGGAGGTATGTGTGGTTCTATAATTGTGTATGCGCGCCTAAACGTATTTATACCTGTATATGCATCAATGCCAAAGATATTTTAATATATATATGTGTGTGTGTATGCATATATTTATGTATGTATGTATGTATATATGTATGTATGTGTGTATGTATGTATGTATGTATGTATGTATGTATATATATATGTATGTATGTATGTATGTATGTATGTATGTATGTATATATTTATAATATATATATATACGTATATATATATATAAATGTATATATACAAAATATATATATATATATATATATATATATATATATATATATATATATTCGACAAATAATTACACGGCATACACTCATGTCTATATGAGCTCTATGTGAAAGGTTCACAATACTCGTACTATGATTCACTAAAGTACATACCGAACGTCATTGATATTGAAGACCTCCTGTCTCTTTTACCAACCCTTTAACCTCCAAAAACCCTGCCCCTTCAAACGCACCTTCGCCCGCCCCACCACTGTCATTTGGTGGGCCTCCCCCTCCACCACCAGCCCCAGGAGGTGTGTGGGAGGTTCATCCTTTGAGATTGATGCCTTGTGGTGTGTGTATTACCAGGGTAAAGCTTAAATTTCGCGACATCACTTACCTTTTAAAGTGGGTCTGAGTATTCATATGGACACTTAGCCTCGTAGTTGTACCTGTGTATCGAGCTAGTTGTTATTACTAAGTAATGTATTGAGCGGGTATTGGTATCAGCTTGTAGTCAAGTCTATAGCTACTGACACACACCCCACCCTCTCGGAGTGCCTCTGCACGCGGCGAGAGACAAAACCGCACACAGGCACCAGACCACCAAAGTTTAAGTCTCACCCCAGATTAGTGTTCAATTAGTTAGTAATTAGTGTTCCTTCTCAGACTATTTCAGAGGTGGCATTCAAGGATCTGATGACCCAGTGGATTTTGCTCTTCACATTACGTCTCGCACTAATCGTAAATTAATTCGTGTCCCTTCACAGACTATTCCAGAGGTCTGATGACCCACTGGATTCTTCTCTTCACAATACGTCTCGCACTAATCGTGAATAGATTCGTGTTCCCTCACAAATAATCCGCAGGTGGTCCACCCTCTCCTCCACCTCCGCCTGGTAGTGCCGGCTCCCCTCCACCCCTTCCGCTCCCAGGAGGTATGTCTCATGCAGCACTACGAACACGCTGATCTAAACCCTAAACCCCTAAACCCCTAAACCCTAATACCATGAACCGTAAACCCGTATGCCGGACAAACCATATTATTGTTGAATATAAATTGGTTGCTACCCCTGCACGCAAACTAATTGCAAGCTTTGATTGGAATATACTGGATTCATTTAATTCCAAATTAATTTGTACTGTCTCACAAACTAATTGCAAGCATTAATTGGAATGTACTGGATTCCTTCAATTTCAAATTAATTTGTTCCATCTCACAAACTAATTGCAAGCATTAATTTGGATATACTGGATTCATTTAATTCAAAATTAATTTGTACTGTCTCACAAACTAATTGCAGGCGGACCACCCCCACCCCCTCCACCTCCAGGAGGTATGATAGTTATGGTAGTGTGAGCTGTATGACGTATGTCTGTGTGAGTTGTATGACGTATGTCTGGTATACAGAAGAACGCTTTCTGTGCCAATTAAAACACACAGACGGTGTAGGTAAAGCTCTTACAGATACTTTAACTCCCGAGATAGCATACGTTTGAGGACGGGCATGGACGTGCAAACAAATATATGGGCCAATACTTACTGGTACTCTAATTGTAGACTTTATATAGACATGTATATATATAGATATATATATTTATATATATATATATATATATATATATATATATATATATGTATTTTATATATATTATATATGTATATATATATATATATATATATATATATATATATATATATATATATATATATATATATATATATATATATATATATATATATATATATATATATATATATATATATATATTATATATACATATATAATAATAACTATATATATATATATATGTACATGCATATATATAAATATGGATATGGATAATATACATATGCATGTTATGTATGCATATACAATACATATATATATATATATATATAAATATGGATATGAGGATATGATATGATATATATATGTATATATAATATTGATGATGATGATGTGTATATGTAAATATGTATATATATATATAATAATATGCTTATATATATACATATATATACATATATATGTATATATTTTTTTTTGTGACATATATATATATATATATATATATATATATATATATATATATATATATATATTATATATATTTTTATATTTATGTATATATATTATATATATATATATATTTATATTTTATGTATGTATATATATTTATATATATATATATATATATATATATGTCAATATATATATATATCTTGCGCTTGTAAATTGGAGATGATACAATTGACACTTTGACACACATTCATAACACCGGTTTTTGAATGTCAATCGGTCGCATATCAGGCGGTTCTCCTCCACCACCTCCGCCAGGCGGAGCACCCAGACCTCCTCCGCCACCAAGTGGTATGTGGGTCTGCACACAGATGTAGATAAATCACGCCTAAAAATGATATATATATACATACATATATATATATATATATATATATATATATACGTATATATATATGTATTATATTGTATTGTATATGTATATATATATATATATATATATATATATATATATATATTGTGTGTGTGTGTGTGTGTGTGCGTATACATATATATATATATATATATATGTATGTGTGTGTGTATGACTGGGTGTGTGTGTGTATATGGGCTTATAAGTGTATGTTCTGGAAGATTTACTGGTCGACATGGATTGTGCACATCTGTTTCGGATACTGATACGTATATATTGGTACACGAGTATGTTTGTTACATAGATGAAGTGTCCGGCAGTTTAGTCGACAATTGAACGAACCTTTACGTACAGATATCAAATTGCCGTTGCAAATGCGCGAAGGCACATTCACATATATGTACATTTATATATATT
>LUCW03000608.1:0-25000 GCA_001586965.3 Sphaeroforma sirkka
CAAAACGCACATAGTGGTATTCAAATAGAGCTTGTGTACATGTACCTATTCCGTGTCCTATTGCGTACTTAGACACGGAGTTGCGGAGGTCACCACTTTTCATCGGATGATATATAGTTTGATGACTGATGAAGTGTGAAATGATACTTTTTAAATTTGGAGGGGACTATAAACCACTGCTGAGGTTTTCGCTCGAATTTTTTAAAAATAGCCGTTGAAAACCGCGCCGCAAAGCAATTGGAGCTGGAATGCGAGGGAAACCAAAATTAAATATCTTTTTTGGAACGGTTCCATTGTGAAAGCCAATTGCTTTTCTCAAATTACCAGATATTGTCATAAAATACTGTGCAACCGCTCCTGATCGATACTTCATTCTCCGTGCATAGTTAAAATCGGGACGACGTAACTATAACTTCTGCAGCAGAAAAGTTTCATCCGAAGTCCGAACTGCTTTTTCATAGCCTCTCCAAAAAAAATAACACTTTTTTCGAAAATTCAAGTTTTTTGCTCTCTGTATTTGCACGTCTGTAATTTTTTAATATTATATTTTTGTTTTTTTTTTAGTTTAACGCGCGGCCACAGACAGTCATCACACACATCTGAGTTTATTTATGTATATGTATGTACTGCATTGGTTGTATATACGCACGTATGTATGTATGATACATACCTAAACGAGATACCACCAGCAACAAAAGAGAAGCGTTTACTTCAGCGATAGGTGTGAGTTGACATTTAAACTATACATATACTGCACTTATGAATACGTTAAATTAGGATTAGAAAAAGACCAACATGGTCGACACCACAGTGAACAACGTGGCTGTTGCACCGACGCCAGAGAGCCCCCCCATAAGTCCCTTCCCATCGCCTGGAAGTGCAAACAATGGAGGCAATTCAACGGACAACAACAACACTAACAGTAACAATGATAACAGTAATGCCATGAACGTTACCTCTAAGTCGCATACTGCAACCGACAGACAGCACTCGTACAGAGAAAGCGATGGGGTGCACATGAACGGCAGAAGCGATCTGATCAATAACGAGACGAATAATAGGGGTGGTAATGATAACAGAAGCGAACGTGTGCGTGAGGGCATAGGCACGGGTGATACCTTGTCACCCACACAGATAGAGGCCATGAACAGCAGCAACAACAACAATAACAACAACAACAACAGTAGTAACAGTATTGTCAATTCGTTCCAAGCTGGGCCTATGAATAGCAACAACAACAATGGGAATAGCATTGAGAACTCATTCCAAGCTATGCCCATGGGCAAAGTCGACTTGCCGGTGATGCGAAGCAATGCAAAGAGCTACACGTACGCTCGCACACTGCACACACAACAAAAGCAGCATAGCAACGCAGACGAATCCATAGACCGTCACCATAGTTACAGTGAGAATATACATGACAGGTCATCGCCCCATGGACAGTCACAGTCACAGCACGAGGTTGCAAGTGGTCGCTCTACACGCACACACAGTCACCAACAGCAGAAGCACTCGCCGAGTGGGCCGGGAGAAGGCAGCCTGAACCACAGCAATGGCAAACAAGCGAACATGCACTCTCCATTCAAGGATGAATTATCACGCACACCCGATGTCATGCGTGTTTTTAGGCGTCTGATTGAGTCCATCTCCAGTCGAGAGGAAAAGACTGGTGACAACGGGGGTGAGATCATTGCTACTAAGGGTTCTGTGTTAAATGATGTTGTGTTTATTAGCGATGGCCAGGCGGAGGAAATTGACGAGAGAGGGTCGCGCGTGTTCTTACTACAGAGCGGCGATTATTTCGGTAGGTGAATGATACATAGTGTAAGGTTGGACTGTTTTATGTGGTAGGATTGGTATGTGATGAAATAAGGTTATCTGTCTGTTGCTTCCGATATACGTTGCTGGCTTGGAATGCTGAGTGCTATTGTATATTATTGATATACACGTGTGGAATTGCGTTCGTGGGAACGTAAACTATTAGTACGGATATGTGTTCGTGCAAAAACCGATGTATATGCATCGATGTTTGAGAATAGTTAAGTGTATTTGTGTACGCACACGTATGGAACAACTTTTTATTGTCAAGTTTTGTATACAGCTTCATCAATATTATTATATTCTGATTACGTGTGTGATTGAAGATACGTGTATATACCTGTACATACCATTCTTACGGACAAGAATATATACATTTATCAGATGCGCACAAATGTTCTCTCACTTTCTTTCTCCTAAATATATATATAAATATACATACATATATATATATATATATATGTATGTGTGATAATGTTTGTTTGTTGTGTGTGTGTGTGTGTGTGTTTGTGTGTGTGTGTGTGTGTAAGTACATTTTATATAAATATATGTATATATACATGTATGTATATATATATATATATATATATATATATATATATATATATATATATATATATTTAAATATATATATATATGTATATATATACATATATATATTATAAACATATATATATATATATATGTATGTATGTAGTATAATGTATGTATGTATGTATATATATATATGTATATATATATATATATATATGTATATATGTATATATATATATATATATATATATATATGTATATATATAGTTTAGAATATGATTCGCACATTGAACTATATTTAACGATGACAGTACAAACACTTGTTAGGAGACTTTACAGTGTATTTTGGCTACCTGTCTTCAATCTTCAGTTGGTGTACGTTGATATTCTTTGCAAGCGTTTGTAGGCACGTTTCATGATTCGTTTGCTTTTGTATCTTTGCGTATCCTGATGATCTTTGCTGCGTAGATTTTCCAACATAACACCTTTTATTTTTCTCCTCAACCAGAATATCATATATATATATATATATATATATATATATCCTTATGCGTACACCCGCTTATAGCCGTACTTAATACTTGACTGCGCGCTGTACCACCGGCTGCTAACTGATCCTGCATAGGCATCGTTCTTCTCCCGCACGCTCATGACCTCTACTTGATTTGTGCACAGGCAACATGTGTGCGATATACGGCCACCCCCTCCAGTATAGCGTTCGAACAATAACGTCGTGTCGTCTGCGGTACTTATCGGCGTACCAGTTTAGAGAAATGATCACAAACAGGCCGGAAATATGCCAGTAAGTGAAGTTTTAACGGTTTCTTCGGTGTAACAGTTATATACTTTTCTTTTGATTGTACCAGTGTCTGGGTTTTATTTTCTACTCCACTCACTGTATAGTCTGTGTGGGAAAGCAGACGTGTACTCTGTACCGCGCGATTGGTACAGTATTTTCATCCTTTAAGTCTGTGGGGGAAAAGCACAACTTCTGTGCCCACTTTCGCATTGAGTCAGTCGCACGACATCATGCATTTGTATGTATTGGGGCACTTACGGCAATAATATATATATGTATATATATATAAATATATATGTGTTTATACGTATATATATATTTAGTGATAAGTGTAAATTTAGGGGAATCCTACTTTAAATTTATTATCTCCAACCATTTCGCAGTGCTGTGTGATCTTGGGCATATATATATATATATGTATATATATATATGTGTGTGTGTGTGTGTGTGTGTGTGTGTTTGTGTGTGTATGTATATATGTATATATATTTATATTTATATTTATATATATATATATATACTTATTTATTTATATACATATAATTTATGTTTTGGGTTTATGTTTTTTGTTTTTTTTGTTTACGTTTACATTTACTATATATATATATGTATATATATATATATATATATATAATTTATGTCTATGTTTATGTTTGTTTAGAACGCATTTCGTTTATTTAACTGGTTGTCTGTGCATACCAGCATCTGCTCACATGCGGCTTTTTTGTTTTGTGCTCTATGTTCGTATTTGTGTGTGTATATTTCGCCGAGACAGCAAGACAGAATTACCGAGTCTGGAATGGAATATATGAGATGTCTCATAGCTGTGAGTGCCACCCGTGTGAGCTACCGATAGCTATCAATTGCCATTCCACTACTATGCACCAAATTGATTATGCATCACTTCTAGCGAAAACTAAGTTTGTCGTCTGTTTGCACACAGAGTATTGAATCCCCTGTCGTTTGCACGAATGGGGACGGCGTTAGTCCCACCTCCGGGGTCGCCGGCCCAAAGCAATGCGAAGAGTTCCAATACCAATACCAACAACATGACCCGCAGTCGAGATAACGATACGGATATGGGAAACACTGGTACGCCTATGCATGTACATGTCCACTCGCGCATGGATAGCCCGGCCACGGGCAGTGCGGAGGGGCAGGGCGTGGGAAATCAGGACCTTAACGACAACACTGCGACTAGCAACCAGAACAGCTACAGCAACAGCAACAACAACAGTGGCATCAGCAACTCAAACCCAAAGAGCGGCGCAATGGGCAACGGGGGCGGCAGCAACAACCCCAAGTCCAAAAACCAGGGCAAGAGCAAGTACGCGTATGTGTCCAAGCCTAAAGGCATGACGGACGCTCAGCTGATACAACCGCTGACTACTACAGGGAAGGTGTGGATTGCCTCGCGCCCCTCTAGCAGGGGCGATGATTTAGTTATCCGCGCACGCCCTACTGACATGACACGGCACATGTCAAATAGAGGCATGGACGATGGCGGGGGAGCTATCTCGACGCATGCGGAGATGGATAAGGACGCCAATGACGAGGTCAGCCAGGTGTTGGCGGCCTCACGCGCTATCGGCCGTACACACATCAACAACGGCGGCAATCCGGGGTACATCGATGACAACAACGGAGCCAACAATAACGGGAGCGACGACAGTATTGACAGAGGGGGCGAGGGGGCCCACGGGTTGCTAGGGCGACGCCGCAGTGGAAGTTTGGAACCTGTGCAGCGCGAAGACTCGATGATGGTGGACGCGCGCGGGGGGATGGACGACCCCAACAAGAGCTCACGCATACGCACACACAACTCACACAACACGCACACCACACATTCCCCTCGCCCTTCCTCGCGCTCGATCAATGGCAACGGCAGCAGAGGAGCCGGAGTAGATCTGGAAGCTGCTCCGCCGAGTAGATTGCTCACAGCCTCGCTCTCGCCCAATCCCGGGTCGCTGGCGGGGCGGTGGTCGTCGACACCCACACCCACGCCTATTAATAGCTTGGGCGGCATGGGGCTGAGTATGGGCAACCGCGACATGGACCGAGCGAATGCGCGCGAGGCCAGCAGAGAGCGCACACGGGAGAAACACCGCGAACGCGACCTGATCATCGCATCGCACGAGGCACAGCACGCGTCGCACTCGCGTGCACACGTCATTGGCACGGACCCCATCAGTCCACCCATTGTGTCCACGGCCCTGGACTCGAGCGCGATGGTCAACTCCAGCGGGTTGGAGAGCGATAACATGCTGCACGACAGCGGGGACGGTGTGTCTGCGGTGGGGGACAGTGTAGACGTGGACATGTCCGGTAATGGAGACCTGGGCCGGGGGCTGGGCCTGGGGGGAAGCAACACTCTGGACCGCAAGAATACCGGAACGGAAAGCGGTGATGGCATGTTGGTGGTGGGAGCGGAGGGAGCCAATGTGAGCATCCCGCAGACACCCCCCGGGCGACCTTGTAGGTATGGCAATGTCTCCGGCAAGCAAGCGACTCAACCGCGCGCAAGACAGCGGCGCGTTGGGAAGTGTTGCGGGGGTCACAGACTACCTGAGAGGCGTGGAGGCCGAGAGGAAGCGCGAAAGTGCACGCGAAAGTGCACGCGAAAGTGCACGCGAAAGCGAGAGTGCGCGGGAACGCGAGGAGGCGCGCGAAAGAGAGCGCGAGAGAGGCCGCGACAGAGACCGAGACTCACGCGATCTTCATGCGCGTAGTGGCGTTCGGGACAGGCGCGACAGCCGCGACATGCGCGACCGCGAGCATGAGCGTGATATGGGGCGAGAACAACGTCCCCTCTCTCACATGCCTATAAGTGGGGGTCGCTCCTCCAGCCACGATACCATGCGTGTGATGCCTCCGAGCCCACACCACAGCCAACCAGGTGCGTATAGCGTGGGTGGTAACAGTGCCATGTATGGGAACCACGACATGCTGGCTCCATCCCCTTTGGGCCATCGGAATACGGGCGGGATAGCGCAGAGTGTAGGTAGCACGCACTTGGCAACGGGATACGCCCCGACTATCAATAGTTTCTTCTCCCCAGCCCCCGGGAACATTCCCTCGCGACCGCTTTCACCCTCGACCACGGTGACTTCTGCAGGACAGATAGGCGTGGGGGGTCAATTAGAGGGCAATATGGCATCTGAATTCCGGCCTAGCGATGTGGAAATCGAACGTGAGCGTGAGCGCGAGCGTGGCAAAGATATCAAGCGCGAGCGCAAGAGGGATGTAGAGCGCAAACACTTACTTGGATTGGAACGTGAACGCGATATTGAGCGCGAACGGGTGGTGGAGGCTGAGCGAGAGAGAGAACTAGAACTCGGCAGGCAGCGCGGCCTTGAACGCGAACGTGAACGTGAACACGAACGCGAACGCGTTTTAGAGCGCGATAGGGACTCACTGGCAGCTGCGTCACGTGTGGCCAGCGCCATCCGCACAGACTATGCGGAGATGGACAACGACAGAGAGGGCCATCGCGAGCGCGACCGCAACCGCGAGCACCGCATCATACGCGAGAGAGACCGCGAGAGACAAGAACGCGAGCGCGCACTGGACGTGAAGGGGCTGAGCAGACGCCAGACATCCCAGCAGGACACACGTGTGCGCGATGGCCGCGACGGGCACGTGCGTGTTGGGGGTTTGGCGCCCGGTGCGTTGCACACGAGTGTGGGAATGCCGGGTATGGAGACGGAGACCGACAGGGATACGGAGACGGATGTGTCTGTGCAGGCGCACGACCATGACGGGATTGGTTTGGTTAAGTTGTCGGGGGCGAGGGCCATAGATGGTTCGGTTGTGCCCATGGCCAGGGACGGGTTGAATGGGGGCGCTAATGGAGACGGAAACGTGCGCTCAGGCAGCCCCAGTGCGAATGTAATCATCACGCCGGTGATCGCCGCGGAGAACTCACATGTGCACACGCATACGCACACGCACTCGCGCATACGTGGCCACAACACCCACGGCAACGGCAGCGGCAACCCACAGAGGAAGAAGAAACTCCGTGGAAACACGCACAAGGACGCGCACGTGGACGTGTTGCACTTGAGCGGAGGAAGCATCATCAGTGGCAGCGCCAACATCGCCGGCATGGGCCACAACAGCCGCGATGACATCCCATTAAGTACCGAACTGTTTCACCGCCCGTCGGTGCCCATGGTCAAGCCCACGTCGCACATGACGGCCACGCGCCGACTAACCGGCGCCAGCAGCGGCTCGGTGGGACAGTACTATGAACGCGCAGCGCCAATCCACGCCGCTCCGCAGCCGCACATTCTGTCACCGTCGACACGGGAATGCGAGAAGCAGGATGGGGGCATGCGGGATAGCTTCGGGATTATCCATGACAGTGGTGTTGGTGTGGGGGCTGGGGCCGGACACCAAACGGCTATGCTGACCAGCCAAAAACTGGGCCAATTGGGTCAGCTACAGCGTCAGGATTCATCGTCGCCTGGAGGAGCGTACCGCCCCAGTGCCGAGGCGCGTGTGTGGACACCTGCAGTGTCGTCACGCGCGCATGGACATGGGGTGCACTCGCATCTGCACGCCCAGGAATCGCCAGAGCAGCTGCTGCAACAGGAACAGCTGCAGCAGATGCACGGGCTCAGCTTTGAGCGTCAACGGTCCACTGCACCCCTGCCCATAAGTTTTGGGGCCGCCCCGCCCCGCCGGAAGTCACAGTTCGGTACAGGTGGCGGTGTGGTCATGGAGACGTTTACACCTGGCATAGACCAAGCACGTGGCGTGGGTGGGCAGACATCGCATAACAACCGGAACAACAACAACAAAGGGTTCGGCGACACGTGGGGTGTGCAGCAGCCCATACACCAGCAAGCCAAGCAGCACAGCCAGAAGCACGACCGAAACACAAGCGACAGGACCGGGGAGAGGAGCAGTCGCAACCTGCTGGAACAGGCACTGTGGGGCGCTAGCAGTCCTCTGCATAGCGGGGGTATTGATCGACAACTGAGCACGTACGGGTCAGGCGACATCCAGCCGCTGCTGCACAGGCGGAACACGCACCAGCAGAGCGGCAAGCACGCTACAGCGCCGCTGCCCGCGAGCTTTGGCGCGCCGCGCAGACAACACGGCGTGGGTGAAGAGGAGTATCAGCAACAGCCCCAAATGTATGTACCTGTGCAGCAACAACAGCCTCAGCTGCAGCAGATGAATGCCCAGCCACAGCAACCGATGATGTACGGACAATCGCAGCAGCTGCAGCAGAGTCAGCGGGCAGCGTCGCCTTATCAGCGGCAGTACTCGAACCAGGGCGGAGGTTTACAACAGGGACAGGCACAGGACGGGTCGAGCATGCGACGCTCACTGTCACAGATGAGTGTGCAGCAACATCAGCCGTTGCTGCAACAAGATCAGCAGCCGCAATATCTCAACCTGTCTCGCGGGCGCAAGCGGTCCATGGCCGAAGCCGCGATGGACGAGGATGAGCGAGGGAGCGTCATTCGACCACACCAACTGAACCCAAACGCACTCAGTACTCTACAGAACATGCAGCAACAACAGCAGCAGCAGCACCCAGGAACGCCCCTATCGCAGGCGAACTCGAGCTCGATCGTGTACAAGCAGGTGATGTACAACATGAACAGGCAGGCGTCTCTAGCGGACCAGCAACAGTACACGCAGCAGCCGCAGAAACACTCCTTCAGCCCCAGCATGGGTACTGACCTGTTGTCGCCCCGACAGGGCACCTACAGCGGCGGTGGTGAGCAGCACTCGTTCCTGCAGCCGACCAACCCACCGCTCAACGTGCCGAAGGATAACAAGCGCGTGTCCAACGCCATGCAGCACCAACACCAGCAGCAACAGCAACCACAGCAGAAGCGGTACGTGATGACTCGCGCCCGAGACGATCAGGTGCAGTATGTGCAGCCAGTGCGATCTCAGTCGCAGACAGCCCAGGCCCCGTCGCAGGTGATGGCGTTGTCCACACAGGCACAGCCCGCGAGTGTGTTTGGCGCGAGCTCCATGCAGGCCAACAACTACGCGAACAACACCAGCACCATGAGCATGAAGCCCGCCAGTGGGGCGTACCTACCCCCCATATATGTCGGCCAGCACGGGCGAGCGGTGACGGTGGGGACCAAGATTAGTGCGTCACCGCAGGGGTCCAATCAGATGTGGATGGCCCCTACTGCTTATTTGTCCACGCCCACCGGCGGGACGGGGGCGGGCAGGGCTGCGCCCACGAGGACCAAACAGTCGCGCTCGGCGGCTAAGGCTGAGGCAGCCGCAGCACAAGGACACACCTCGGGTGCACGCAAGAGCGCGTCAAAGCATGGGGTCAGCAAGCACCACAGCAAACACTCACACTCGCACAGTAGCAAGACAGGCGACCTCGCGCGGATCCCGCTCACGGCGGAGAATCTCAAGGCCAGCTTATACTCGAACCACCGGTACAGGGCAGACCCAGACTATAATGTTACTAAGTTCCTGATGTCTATGAAAGGCCTACCCAAGCCCACTCCTCCGTCCTTTCTGGAGTAGCTGTGTACGTCTCTGCATTCACTGCCTTTGGCGGGTGCAACGTTCTTCTTGGTAGTGGTAGAGTGCTGTGATGGGCTGAGCATGGGACTGTGTGCACCTGTCGCTTACGTACGTGGTACTACGCATGACATTACCAACACATGGGATGTATTTACATGTATGCCCTGGGGGATATATGCACTCCAATGAAGCTCATGTGGGTGATCAACCCGCCTCAACGCACTGTGCCTGGACGTACACGCACCTCTTAAACGCGCACAGAAGCGGTGTACGCAAACATGCCCACGCGTAGTACTGATGGAACCATCAATGCTACAGTATACAGTTGCGCCCCACTTGCACGGTAACCACCAATGGGAGGAGGAAAGTCGGAGGCACATCACCTCTCTAGATAGCTTTATCATAGTTCTAAACAGGCTAGTCACAAACTTATGTATATAAATTTAACTTCAAAAACGGTGGACTGCCTTTAGTATACACGAGTTGTACAATTGTTTTCACGGTCGTACGAGACGTGCGCCAGTCCAGCGGGAATTTAACTTACGATATCGATCAGCTGTGTATGTGATTGTGTGGTGGAGATAGTGATAGTTGTGCGTGCGTTCTGGCAGTGGTGTATGCACACTCTTTGTGATGTGCATGTGTGCATGTGTGCATTATATTAATATCACAGATCGCCAGTGGACTGTCACCTTCTCACATCACCGTCCAGCTCCTTCAATTTCCAGCTATTCCAATACATACTGAAGCTGGGTGTGAGTGCTCAGAGTTTCTGGCCGACTGCAACGTAGGCAGTTATATAACACTCGAGTGTGTCTACCACTCACGTGGTTGAATTGAGACGTCATACTCCGGTTACACGACCATATAGACGGTAAGATCGGTGTGCAGCCGTGACAACATAAATAAGAAATCAGTAGCACGCATACGACTCGTATCGTTGTAGCATTATAATGCATCTTCCTTTATTGAATCTCATAGTAACAATACTTACGTATTCCAAGCTAGTGTAGACACACACACTGTAACTAGTGCCGCGGTGATGTTCACTCGTGATTACTAATCTTGTTTTCAGTTGATTGACCCGTCTATACATGACGGCCCGAGTGCACCGAGACCTGTAATATACCTTCTCAATACCGCCATCTACATCTCAGTAGTACTTAAATACCTGCAATCCTTCAATTTGGTGACCACCCGCAAATCACACCTGCTGACTTCATACGTCTCATCGGATTTCCACTTCAAGTACTGATGATTCTTCCATGCGGTTTTTGTTGTATCACTCAATTGCCACTGATGATACTTTTGAAACCACTCTTCGTAACTTTTGGGTGCTTGTGTGCTCGAGCACTTCGTTTGCAACACAGCTCCTAATCCGATCACAGTTTGCAGACAACCATTTGGTAAAGCATCGTAAAGGTCTCTCCCCTGGACTCTGCTCCTTTGCCCATCCGCTTCTGCATCTGTACATCAAAGATAATACCGCCTCAGACTTAGAAATGCTTCTTACTTATGTGCGCTGATTCAGAGCTTATTACTGACAATGACGTGCCTGACTAAGTTCACTGGTGTTCGAGGTTTTTGTTTGGCTACCAAGATAGGATATTATGCACGACAAAATTGTTCTAAAAATATAGATAGCTCTGTTTTGCGAATAAAAGACATCCCATTCTGCATACTTGCGAACAAAAGACATCGCATTCCGCATACCTGTATTCACTTCGATATAGTCTCCGAGTATAGCGGCACATCCCATATTCAGCGCATTGATAGCCTTGATTCGATTTCGCAGTTGCTGACCGGTGGGATCGCTGGTCACAATAGAGTTCACCCCCACTATGTTATTCATAAACCCTTGCATCAACCCACACGCACATCTGAGGTAAGCGAAATCACTGTTTTCTTTTGTTATTGAATGGTTGATCTTGGTCCATTCTCGCTGGTCCGTATCCTTCACCCGATATGTCGGTTCACTCACATCGTGGGCCTTCAACACAGACACACCCCAGCCCTTGAGCATTTTAACTGTGTTGCGCACGTGTTGCTGTAGTTTACTATTGCCTTTGAGCAGGTAATCATCAGACATTTGCGAGGAGATAGGACTGTAGCCTGCTGGACTATAGTAGCCCACTGCGCTGAATATTGGCGGATCTTCCCAGTTGGCCATCAGTGCAACTCAAACAATAGTACGCAGGCCCTCGCTTTTCAATGCTTTATTGAACTGCTTGAATTTATTCACAGAGACAAGCGTTTTGCGGTTGACAGTCCTGGTGTCCATGCCCCACCCTATATAGAAACCAGGGACAATGGTGGCAATAAGATTAGAGGATTACATTCTATACTATTAGATTATGTACAGAGACATAGGGCGGTACTACACATTTACAGAAAGCGATCATTGCCGTCGAAGTTTATAGAAATATACATACATAGTTCTTGTTTTCTGCAACATAATATGGAATCCTTCGCAACTGTTCAATTAAGTACGGATGCCGTTGCGCTGCATGTCTTATCCTGAAATCTATACTAGCACCACTTCTATACACGATGCGTGGTTATGTACCCGCGCAAGCATGTGTGGCTGTACCAATCATGCTAGTGACCGAAGCAAGATTCAAAACAAGAAATACTAGTAAACATATGCAAAAATGTCATACCGTACTGACCCCAGCCACCTGAGTCAATCTGTACATTCTTGATGCCAAGTTGCTGGAATAAGGTCGGCACCGATCTGTTTATATCCGCGTATGTGAAGCTCTCCTTGTGATGGTAAGTGCTCCACCTGATACGACAAAATGATCATTCCAATATCACAATGTCAGTACATTCACAAGTTCGACACGAGAAGTTATGGACATAACCACAACCACTTAAACTTGGTATTAACAGACGTATATGTGGGGTTGTGGATGTATTGAAACGGATACATACACTCATGATTGCGTACACATACGTACTCTCTCATTGATTCGACGATGAGATTTAGGCTAAAAAGAAAAATCGCGAAGAAGTAAAACTAGCAAGAAGCGAGAAGAATCAAAATCACCTCGTGTGTGGAAATGGCAGACATACGCAACCTTTCGTAGAGGGACCATTAAAGCTATTTTGTTCTTGATATGTGCTAACATACCAGGGTTTCAACGCCCAGGAAGGTGATTTTCTGGAAGCTAAACCGTGTTCATCCTTCATATACAGCGCATACAGGCGTAAGGCATTCCAGTAATCTTTACCATTCCCCATGGACGACGAGCGATATTCTCCGCATCCACTCATAGTGAGAGTGACAGTGTCTCCAGACCATCGCAACTTGCCTGCTGTATTTGGCTTGCGTACGTTATCTACACAAGCGACCAAAATTAAAGAATTTTCATCCCATGCGATGTGTGTGTCCACATGCCTTTCTGTCTGATGCATCAAAACTCTTGCCTTTGCTAATTTAGATGTTTTGATCGCTACCCCACTCTTCATCATCTCGCTGTTTGTATGGAAATCCTGTCCACAACATAGCTCGTCCATTTCTAGTTTTAAATTGGTGACTATTCGTTGCCGAGCTGAATATCATATCGTCTTCATTAGCTTCAAGCTCTACTCGCTCATGTGCATATGGCACTGATAGAAAAGATAATATTATCATTGCGAATAGCAAGAAGCCCATATTATTGAAAGCTGAACTCGTAGGGCCAGTCTCGTTCATTTCTCCGCGTCCTATATGATCTAAATCTACTGCTGAGCGTTCACAGTCGCAGAATAAACTATAAACATTGCATCGCTTGATTTATATCGCGAAGAATTTATTTGTACGATGAAACTCTGGTTTGTGATTATCTCTCGAAAGATACTATCACTTCAATCATATATTATACCGACATACTTAATGCAATTGACAATACTTCCACGAGACAATGGATGTCCGTGCCCTCCAAGCCTCCATGGCTGGTACCATCGGCCCATCGCAGACCTCGAACAGTGTGTTCAATACCCCATTTCCTGTTTATTAAATTCGGCTATTGTAGCTTTTCAAACAATGGAGATTCAACAATAGCACATCATACCGTGGCAAATTTCTCAGCTAAATTTCTGTGTTTAGTTAATTTTTTTTTAGATTTTTTTTTTTCATATCCGATCAAAATAACTGGTTAATCAGTTTCGAGCACTACGAATTAGACTTTTCCGAAAGGTGATCACTGATCTGCGATCTCTCGTGAAAAGAAAAACATGACAAATGTGAAATGCAATGTTTAATTGTTTATAGATACTATATACCTTATTGTTTTATGTATGGTACAAACTACAATCACTACAATGGTGGTATATTATACTTTATACTATAATTTACTGTGCGTAAATATCTAGAAAGACTATGTGCAATTATAATTTAAAACAGGCATTTCTGTTCTATTTACTAGTGTTTACTGTTTAGCCTCTTGTGAATTGTGACTTGTGACTTGTCAGTTGTCAGGGCTGTCTCTGAGGGCTCAGTCAGTCTATGACTATAGTATTTATTCAGTATTTTTCATTGTATCTGGTAAGACTGGTATCAGGATGATACTCTCTCGAGTTCGCAGTTCTGAACTCCTGACTGTTGAATCCTGACTCCAGAGAATTGATACATATAATAGTACAATATTTAAATTTATATACCTGAGGCTGGCTAAGTGCCGAGTGGCCGAAGGGCGCGAAGCATGTGCAAGTGTCGTGACAATATTAAGATATGACATACCTGACATTTCTAACACCTGAGTGCGACAATTATTTTTCAATAAGTGCATCAGAAGCCTCAAATCATTCACAGGTACTCTGTTCATTGTCTACCTACCTGGTCAGTAGGATATATTCGGGACTTCTAGGTTACCCCCATTAACTTCATATCCATATGGGCGTTAATCTCACAGTCATTATAATGTATATAGTACTATGATGCGGATACGTATAAATCAAAATTTGGTCTATAGTACGAATCAATCTGTCTTACCTTTGCATGGAGGATGCATGTACACGCCACCTGACATCCGAACACCTATCTGCATATTTGTAGTTGATGAAATAAAGTTCCCGTTTAGAATCTACCTCCCACCCATAGGGGACATGGGTTGGTCAAAAGGGTATTGCCCATTTGTTTCGCTGAATAGCTCATTCATAGCCGAACACAGAATTGTTATAATCAAAATTTCTTTTTGTTGTTGCATGTAGTTCTTGACACTGATGTCCAATTGAGCTCATTTTAAAAGGATTGCATTCAATCTTTATATGTTCGATATATGTGCTATTATAAGTTCATGAATTGCCGAGAGCATTTTCGCGAGCATTAATCAATTGTGCGCCTACTAGGGCTTTTTCCTGTGGCAACCTTGGCTTCACGAGCGTCAAAAGATTGAGCTCAGAAATATTACAATTGTTGATTCCCGGATTTTGTACGCTGCGATCATTTTGTAAAGGAATTGAGTTGGATATTCCGAAAGCAAATATTAATGATCGTGATGCTTTTAATAACACCTAACGATCATGTTTAATATAGATTTTTGATTGCTAAGTCTCCTCGTCAAAGAATATTGATAAATACAAAATGGATAAAATAAATATCATGTCCGATAGGGCGATACACAACGCTCTCTTTGTGATGTGATCTGCCTATCACGTACTATTTTTGACACAAGAGCAGGAAATAGACTCACAGATTTTGAAGGCCAATAAATACCGAATGCATACACCCAACAGTTAATATAATAGTACTACTCGTTATAGAAATACAATCTGTATAATATTGGCTATAAATGTGCATACCACGATATTTGCTCTTTGTTGAAGACCCGTACTACAATCGCACTTCTAGTTGCAAAAGTGCAGATTGGACTGGTATGGGCGACGGTTGCCTATAGAAATAAACAAGACCAGTTCTATTGTAGTCCGCTCACTCGCACACTCAGTATCAATATGGAATATATTATAAACCAAATACTGACTAGGTCTAGATCGAAAAATGTGGAGGCGGAAGGGATAGAAACCCGCGCGCTCTATATACAGCAACTTTCAAATATTGCAGATTATATGGAAGAGAGTTTGCGATCAGATACGCAAAGAATCGGTAGGTTGTACTGGTACATACTGCTGGGCATTTGTTTTGACAGTTCTCCTGCGTTCTTAATAGACCAGATTGAAACATCCCACTACAAAGCAGCAATTTCTCTTGAACTTACAATGATTATATATTCTCTGAATCTTTGATACGAAGAGTGTCAAGCTAGGCATGCAAAGGAGATCACAATTAACGAGCACTCCATGGATCGCATCAACGCCAGTAAAGCCGCCGCAAATCACGCAGAATTGCAATATCGCGAGACCGAATCTAGGCTCACTAACGAGGTCAAGCATTTGAATGAGCAGCTGCTCCGTCAACGTGTCAAATTCGATGCCGATCGGAAATCTCTGCAAGCACAGCGACAAAACCTGGTTAAAGCCGAGTCAGTTGTCAATTCTCAGATCGCAGAATACAATCAGTGTGTGACCCAAAGCGAGCACGCTTTGACTGAGCAAAACCAGCGGTTGACAAATGGTAAACTTATCGCAAGCGAACTGCTACAGGGAAACAATGCCATGAGTAAGTATCATATGAAAAAATGATTTTAATTTACAATGTTTGCTACGAACTAGCTGGATTGAGCCATCAATAAGAACATGAGTAGAGTGTGTGTGTCTATCCGTAGTGTACATATCCGTGGTGCCTCGGACCCCATTCAACTTCTACCCACTCAACATCTACATATTGACTAACACCACGCACATGTACGCACACGACTTGATATATACAGACTCCCAGATTGGCAATCATTCCACCATTGCACACGTTCAAAGCGTCACTGACATGGCTCATCCGAAATTCTTCCCTGAACGGATGCGTAATTTTGCCGAGGTGATGCTGCCGCCAGTGTTGCTCAACCAGAATGAACTGATGGTGGCCGATGTCGTAAAACAAATCCAGGATACACTGAGAGACACATTCACTGCGTGCAGTTCTATGAAAAACGCTCTCTCAAGTTTTGTGACTATTCTTTCTGCCGATGATCTGCAAGTGAGAGGACACGTGGTGGTAGCTTTTGAGAAGCTGATGTACACCTATTGGCTTAGGCTTGTCGCCTGCAATTGCAACAAAGCTTCATACTACGAGCGTGGATTGTGCAAGGTGATATTCGAACACAGCCTCATTTCAACATTTATGCTACGACACTACACCTTCAGGCCTCTTGCGTGGAACTCCATAGGAACCATAGTGCCTTTTGACGAGAAGGTTTACGCTTATCAGGGAACCGTCCCGAAATACAGTTTGCGCTCTTTGCCATGCAAGGTCATCTTTCCACCATTGTGCGACAAGAACGGTTCATTGCTCAGCAAAGGCTTCGCGGTGGCGTCCTATCGGAAGTGATCGTTATAGTTCTAAACTGCAGCTCTTTTTGTAGCGGCAGATTACAACTCTTGAGAGTATCACGCAGATATCACCATACGATCGCCTACGTCCGGAACAGCATCGAGAAGAATCATGTAGGGAGCATCAACTTAGGGCCAGGTCACATTGTAAGTCTTACTTGAGGAGCGTAAAAATCAGCCCCAAACGCTAAGATACTCATTTACAAGCAAAATACGAGTCCATCTCTAGAGTTTAATATACAGGGGTATAGATATTCTACATATTTACAATTATTTCTCTGCTTATCTGCCCAGTCACAAGAATAAAAAATCTATCACGGTTTGATGTTATTGTCGTTGCTTTCACTATATATAGCCCCGTTGTGTCTCCCCCTCCCCCACTCTACCGTGGCTAGAAGCACGTATTCATGCTCTTCATGGACTGAGGAAAATAAAATTCACTGCAGAAACCAAGAATAGCATTTACAGGTAGCATTGGCTACTAATGCAAATATACAACTGTTCAATTGTACGTACGCCAGCAACAATTGTTGTCCAGACTTTATTTTCTTCGACAGGGTCACAGGTGTATTCTACCTCGCCAGAGAATTCTATTTTAAAAGTATAGAGGTTCAACCCTATTTAAAAAGGTTCGACTCCACTCTAGTTGCCGTCAACAATCTTTCTCGCGGCTGTTAAGATACCAGCCGCAGCGTCGCAGTAAGCATCCAGTACGGCTTTACCGTCGTTAGGCAGCGCTTCGTCGCTGACAACCTCGTAATAGTAACTGATGAAAACAGTATGGTATGAACATATGTGCATGATTCAATCATCAAGGAATAACTGACACATACGAAGAATTATTAACGGTGCATGTGTAATATTTCAGTCATCGCTTTACCAGTACACACTCGTTTAAGTGCATAGTGCATACGCTAGTGGATGGTGTATATACGAATCTGTATTGAATATGTATCGGGGCAAAAACCACAAAAGCGTCTGTATGAAAATTGACATTTTTGGAATTTCACAAAAAGAATCGGATCCGGTGATGTCCGTATATCACACAACCAATCCACATGTCACGCTACAATTAAGAAATCAATTTGTCCACAAAGACTAAATGCTTACCGGAACTTGGGCTCTGTTCCAGACGCTCGAAGCAAGATCCAACTGCGATCGGCGAAGATGACCTTTAAGCCGTCAATGATGTTAATGGAGGTGATCTCCTTTGCCTTGCCATCGATTGTGACGCTGTCTCCCACTTTGTATAGTTTGTGCTGTGGGATGCAGATACAATGCCAGCGACAGAGGTCAGGACTCAGTTTGTATAACCTGATATTTACAGTAGCTTATTAGATCCCGCGCTTACAATACTTCAACCGACTACATACACACACACACATTGGGTTCATTCCAAGCAGTTTGGCCAAACTAACACCCACGTACATACCTGGAGAGCATGCATAACTTGGGCCTTGTATGCCTGCCAAGCCTCCACACTCACACCCTTGACATCGGCACCGGCCTTGTCTGGGTAGAAGTAGCCGTACTTCTTCTGTAATTCCGTGTACTGTTCAGAGAGATTCTTGCCTGCAGCGATGGAGGAGACGGGCGAGTGGACTATCATTTGGCTGATGTTTAGTGTATATGCACGTGCACTGACAAACACACATGTGGCACACACACACACACACTCATACATACATATATATATACCGCATCTATGGTTTTAATAAAACCTGCATGCACTAGAAAGCCCATTCTTGGTCGTAATTTGGAGTGCAAAGTACAATAGACATTGCATTCTAACACACGCATCCCTCAGAACACCCTTTTACGATATCGACATGAAGTACCGTGTGCGAGAATACCACAGAATGTGAATAGACCACGACAGCATCAGCAACATGCACACATACAGCAACTAACAAACGAAGCGTACGAGAGAGCAAGAGCATATATAGTCAACATGGTGCAGTATGAGAGCTCGTGTGATGCATACGGTAGAATAAGAGAACTTGTATAGCGAACACGGTACAGTAAGAGAACTTGTATGGTGAATAAGACTCACCTGTAAGCACAACTGTGTTGATAGCCATAATACACCCAGCCATAGCACACTTATCCAGGGTGTGGCCGGCGAACGAGATGCCGTCGCTCTCCTCAAAGCACTCGATCACACCACCGCTGTTGAGGGATGGGCGGAACTCCTTAAACCCTACAGCCAACTCGTCTACACGCTGCCCGTTTTTCTTCGCGATCTCAAGTGCGAAGTCACTGTATTCGTACAGAGTGCGGAACAAATATGGGCGTGAGGGTGAGGGTTGGTGGTGAGCTATGGGTATGATATATGTACACGATGCATCCCAATAAACCCTTTACCTGTCATGCCATTCCCTTCAAGAATCCATACAAACCTAACTACGCCCATACACACACACATGTGCGATCCATCCCACAGGACTTCGCCACAACTAACCTGGACGGGGCGGTAGATGCAATGCCTCCCTTCTTGACGTGTTCAATAATGCATCCATATGCAATGGCTCCGAAGCGGTTCATATCAATGTCCATGCGAGCGTCTCCGAAGCGTGCACGATCGGCATCTGGGTCGAGCGCAGCACACAGCGTGTACTTCCTGTTGGCGGCCTGGAGCTCTTTGATGAGGGGTGCCTGTGTGTGGATGTGTGTGTGTAAGTGTATATGTATGTGTTTGTGTGTGGTTGACTACAGATATACGTGCGTGATTTGCGTAAAGGAGGGTATGTAGTCACTGAGAGTGCATATTTAATACATAATAGCGTGTGGTGGAATCAGAACGCTCCTGCCACTACCCCTGATCTCCAGTAGTCCTCCAGTGAGGATACCTGTGCCCAAGCCCTATTCCTTGGAATATACAGCTCATACTACAACCATAGCAACACAACGGATTAACTCTGTACGCTAACCCTCAAGGGACCCTACACCTACTACTCCCACTGATTCACAAACACTACACAGACTTGAATCGTTCATAAACTCAACACAGACACCTACATTGTCCTTGGACCCAATATAAGACACCTACATTGTTCTTGGCACTGGGCTCGGGTTTAACGCCGTGAAACGAGTAGTCCGTATCGGTGTTCACGAACTTCAGAGCACCCGCATCCTTCAGCTCCTGCGTAAGCCCATCGCCCAGAGACGCCTCCAGATACCCGCGGGAAGATCCGTGCATGTTGTCGATGAGAATGAACACGTCTTTCTTGTTCTCCTTGAGCCAGCTGCGGACCTGTGTGGGCGGTAGTGATGGGGGGTTAGGGTTGTTGGGTTTAAAGTTGTAGGGGGGGGGGTGGGTTAGTGTTCTAAAATTTGCGAACTACAGATGCGAGAGGATGCACCCTTGCGAGAAATGAGCATCGAATTACATGTGAGTACAGACGGTAAGTACTGCCACACAGATAAGACCACATCAGAGGACACTTCAATTGAAACCCTAACCGACGCAGAGACACAAAAGCTCGCATACATGTAACAATTCAGGTATATCTATCAATAATCATGTGTATGAACACACATGTTATAAACACACATGTATATAAATGCACATATTATAAACACACATGTTTATAAACACAAATCTATATAGGCCCCATGTGGCTGAACGATACCCGTACACGCCTGTACAAAGTTAAATCTGATCTCTCTACGAGCGTGGCACACATTCGTAAACACACGGATCACAACGCGACCACACACCTTGTCCATGTCGTACACGATAGCGTTCTTCTCCATGAACACAGCAAACTCCTTCGCGGCATCGATGTCGGTCTTTAGTGAGGTGAAGTCTGCGGTTGAGGGTGTGAACTCACCACCCTTCATGTAGCTGTTAGCCTTCTCTTGGATGATCGAGGTCAGATCCACATCTGCTGGCCTGGGAAGGGATAGGGCGGACGAGATAAAACGTTAAATAGGCACTCTTGAGTATGTCACACTATAGTACCTGCACCTGTATATTGGCGGTACGTTTTTGTGCATGTACAAGCATACACTAGGTAGCGTTGGCGGTTTTGCGCGCACGCGACACTCACACACACACAAATCAGACGCACAAAGATCACATTGATTTTGGAATATGATTATAATACACTAAAGAGCGTACATCACAACATATGTGCCTGTGCATATGAAGTACTTACGTGCCTGTGCATATGAAGTACTTACGTGTCTGTGCATATGAAGTACATAACATCTTGTCCGATAGTCAACTGAAGTGCTTCAGACGTGTGCGTATCGAAATGCCACTAAGAGAGTGGCGAGTAGAGAGCCATCCAGATATCTTTATACTCTAAAATTCCTCATATCCAATGCATCGCACATGATAGTAAACAAATACCACCCACACGATAGTACACATATACCACCCACAGCATAGTATATATATACCTACCACACGACAGAACACATATACCGCCCGATATACGGCGCCCATTTGCTATATATATATATATATATATATATATATTCGCGAGTGCAAATACAGTATACTACATATCCCATCCACTCCACCACACATCCATATTCAATATATCCACTCTCAACACAGTACTATATATCTATCAATATATATATCTATATATATATATATATATCGCATATATATACATATATACATACCTACATTTTAATATGTATATACATGTATATATATATATATATATATATATATATATATGTATGTATTATGACTCACCCTCCATCGGCGGGGTTAAATTTAAGACCGGCGTAGTCCATAGGGTTGTGTGACGGTGTGAAGTTGAACGAACCAGCCAGCTTACGGTACGGAACCAATGCCGATCCCACACCAGTAGGGCACTCACCTGTACAAATGCGAAAAAGATAAAACGATGGATAAATACGCTTGTGTACAGATGTGAACAGACGAATGCACACACGCATGTCAAATGGTGAATGTGATACTGAACAGCACGCGTGTGTACTCGAAGATGTCGGGGAGCGTTGACACGGTGGCGTGGAAGGCGCACTCAAATATACACAAGTCAACAACATTACGCCTCAATGTGCACACGTACGATTTGTACAGCAACTACGTTACATAGATAAGACTATCGCATGATATTTGTTCCTACTGGTGCATTTGTGTAAATATATAAAAATGATGTGTACAGGTATGCCCAATGTCGACGCCATGTGCGATACACACACAAGCACACACACACATATATATATATATATATATATATATATGCACGCATGTACGCACCTGCAAAGAATATCTTGATACCCTCTGCGGCCAGCTCGCGCATCGCAACGTCCATGAAATCATCACCCATGAAACGATTGTCGCGGAATACGAGGATACCATTGCTCTTTACCTCCTCGAAGCTTGTGTAGTGATTTTGCTGTTGAGATACAGTGGTATAGAATGTGTATACTGAATAAGTAGAAAATGTATAAATATACAAATATATTATACATAAATACTGATATACTATATACCAATACAGATATATTGTAAATATGTACAGATAAATTTTACATATACCTGTTCACATTGAGCAGAATACACCACTCCACACGAGCATTGACCTGTCTCTAACAGGTATATAGTCATGCGCATATATTTCGATCGAGACAAACGGCTAATCCCTATATGTACATTTATATAAATACAGACATATATACATACATCAGACACAGACACAGACGCAGACGCAGACACGGACATATACATATATATATAACATGCCTATTCGTGTATATATTCGTATTCGAAAAATTATTTTATGTATTTACACACAAAATGTTTTACAGCAATATATACACAAACTGTAATGGATGTGCACTTTGCCATACTCAACGTAGCATAGCTAATAGTTTACTAGCACTACACTCATATAGTTACCTTGAGGAAATCGTCGGTCTTCATCATCTCAATGATTCCACGACATGTCTTGGCAACGTTGAGACATGTGAAGTCCTCACCAATCACACCTCTCCATCCTGACGTTCCAAACACTACCATGGTGGTGGCCTGTGTAGTTATGTAAAAAAGGCTAGTGTTTGTGCGTGCTGTGTGTACTATAACTCAGTTCGTTGTGTGCTATGCTTGGGCTATGGTTGTACAGATTGTATGCCGTAGTACATTTAACTCGCGGCTATTTTAGGATGTGATGAATACAACCTTATGTGGATCATACATAATACATAATTTCCTTGGTCAATTTCCAGTTATTCTTTTACGTAGAATCGGACGGTTATGACAAATACTGCTGCAATGGACTCATCGGTGTATTTATACGCTCAACGCAACAATGTTTAACGACGAAAAATTGACGTATACTGCTTAAAATTCTTATCCAGATGATGAATATTCTGATGCGTTGTGTAAATCAGGAGCAGAAAAAGCATGTGGATATGCGCGTATGAAAACCTTGACAATAATTACGACAAAAGCAAGAATACTGACAATATGTTCAACGAGTAAAGCCAGAGGTATAATTCATCGCTGAGGTCGTATAAAGGTATGCCACAACCCATACCTCAGATGTCTTAGCCTTCTCACCCTGGTGTGCACGGATGTCGTCAATCGTCGCACGGCATGCCTCGCGGGAGTCCTTGCCGTCATCATTGTAGTAGTTGCCAATGATGTTGGCACATTCCCACAGATTGCCCTTTTCTAACCACGTCAACGCCTTGTTCTTAAGATCGGTGGGTAGAGTCTCCTCTATGAAGGACTTGACTTTAGCTTCGATTGTCATTGTGTATATAATGTATTCGGGAGTGTGCGGTGTGTGTGTGTGTGTATGCGAGTGTAAATATGTGTGTAAGTTAGTGACTGCCGCAGCCGATATTTATGAAATAGATATATATGGTATACGGCATAGCCCTCTAAATTGAACATATACGGGTATGCGTTCAAGATTGTTTACCTTTACAATCCCTAATTTCGGACCACTCAGATAAAAGATAGTTTACGACATTTCTTGTTTATTTACAATTTTTCGAAGGCTGATACTGAATCGCATTTCAAAAGCTGATACCAATTCCAGGAAACCTGATAACTGTGGATAAATAAATAAAATCATAGAACAATAAAAAACAGTTGAAGCTACTGAGTCATACACAGCTCCTGCCTAATATGGAAATCGGGCGACGATTCACTCCCACGAATCACGATCAGTCGATCTGACACAAATTTCACATTTTTTCCCAGATGGAGTATGATCAAATGGAGCTGTATGCCAACTTTCGCCATCGGTATTCACTAAATATGCCATGTGGTGCTTCACCGGACCGCAAGAGTATCTGGCCAACTCTCACATACTGATATAATACAAGGCGACGACTGACGCCCGTCCACTCGCCCGTGACGGGTTGTATTTACATTATTTAACTATGATATCCACTATCTTGTTTGTATGCAACTGTCAATTTGAGGTTGTATTTTGAACTGGTATAACAAACCTATCAGTGAATCCTAATCGTATGTAATTGTTAGAAAATAATAAACACATATAAAGTTCTTCGGACGATCACTCGATCAGCCATATTTCAACTACCATCCCTCTAAAGAGTAAAGAGAGTACAGGATCATGGATAAATACACAAATGCACTCTGCATAGATCGTGTAGTGTTTTTAAAGCTTTTATTGACATTCGGTCCACAATAGTGTATAGGTAGGGAATACCCCATTCCAACCGCCAAATTGCAGCAATAGATGTTTGTCATAGCGCCCCGTAGCTACCTTCGAATGCATTGGATAATAACGAACTTATGCTACAGCGAGCAATTGTAGCGAGAGCAGTATCGAATGATGCTTTGGTAATATCATGGGCTAAGAGCCACGCAGTATTGCAATTGTTTCATCGATCGACTATTGTAAACAATTGCTCTCTCAATATATGACATTTGCTTCGTCCACCGCA
>LUCW03000608.1:30000-37500 GCA_001586965.3 Sphaeroforma sirkka
TTGCGGCTGTTGTTTGCTGAGTATGGCGTGGATACGGCGCCTCACCAACATTTGCACGTGGAGAACGGGATCAACCACATCGACAATATCCCGTTTTTCATATCGGGACAGGAAGAGCAATATCGCGCCTATCGGGAGTCACTGATGCATGAAACGCCCGCTGCGGAGGAGTTTGCAGAAGGGGATGGGTATGTATACGATCAATCTCACGAAGACCATTTTGTACCGGATAACGCAGACGCTCTCGCATACAATGGTGCACCTGAACAAGGAGACGTGGTCTATGAGCACGCGCAGGGCCAGGATAATTCACACACACAGCTACACACCGACGCGCACGGCGTCGCGGTTGAGCAAACAGAGGCACAGGCGGTGAGTGCTAAATATGGAGATGGGCACGAGCACCAACAGCCACGCGAGCAAACTAAGGGGGGTGCACATGCGCAACAGGAGGGCCACGCTCTTTTCAGCGTGGATAGACACGCAGACTACAGCGACACGCCGAGCGCAGCGCAGACAGCGGAGGTGCAGAGCAGCAGTCCGGTGGCAGCAGAAGCACCCACCACCACTACTACTGCTACTGCTACTACCACCACCTCAGACGATGCACAGGCTAATGGGGCTGTCGATAATGTTGGATTGAGCGGCGATGCTGCAGAATTGGCAGCGCATGCACAGGCACGCGTGGCTGCTACGCCGAGAGAGACGCAGGAGCGCGCCAGGATTGCCAATGAACAGGCGAGGGTAAGTGCAGAGCCAAAGCAGCGGGAACGTGATGAACAAGCATGGACAGAGCAGGAGAACAAGGAACGTGACCATGCTGAGCACGTGCGGAAGGCCGAGGAGGGCAGAATAGGTACAAGTGATGGCGACGCACACGCAGGAGACGCGCCGGCTACGCAAGTCAGCGTGGCGGAGGAGCAAGCATCAGGTGAACAGCAGGTGCGTGCAGAGCACAGCGTGCGCATGGCGCAGCACATGGATGAGCCCACGGGTGTGCGTGTGCGGGAAGCTGCGGTGGCTGCGACACGCGGAGAGGTTGCGAGTGGATCGGTGGATGTCTCGCGAGCGGCTGCTGCGGTTGAGGAGATGCGCCACACAGAGACGGTGCACGTGGGCCCTGGACACCCTCAGCCTGAGGTTGTGGTGCAGGAGCAGGAGCCGGAGCAGGAGAGCGATGAGGATGACGACACCGACGATAGTATGCCTGTGGCGGCGAAGCCCGACCTTTAAGCACAGGCATAGGGTTACACGAGGGAGTGTAAGCGGCACGCTGTGGCTATGTGTAGCTGAGAAGTTGTGGTAGAGCGCAGATGAGATGCATGGCTGTGTTGTGCCTAATTGCGGGGCTGTTGTTAGGCTAGCGCGTCATTAGCACGCCATTTCCCACGTGGCACTGATGTTTAGCATGACGGATTGAGCGTGGGTGCGTCGGGAATGAATTCTACACTTTTGACCCAGAGAATACATGTGCAGCGATATAAGTGTGCCCTGTATTGCCTTCATGCTCTACTGTGAGTGGATTGGTGGCATGTGCCGTGTTTTAGCACAGGGGCGTGTTGTTGGGTTAGCGCATGGCGTGGAAGCGACACTGTGTTCTGTGTCCGAGTGATCGTAGTCAACGGAGAATGTATTGTATATCGTTTCATTTGGGGAGTCACACTCGTGTGGGTTTATTGTGCATGTGACACAGCAGACTGGTAGGCATGGGCACTACTGTGTAGGTAGATGGATCTGTGTCTGTAGGTACTTGTAGCTGGTTCTACGGATTCTTCCCCATGTCACCTTCTATGCGTGTTAACACATCAACTTACACAGTCCCGTGGTCCGCATGTGTGGGTCAGTGCGTATGCAACTCTGGCAGCCCTACAGTGCGCTTGTATTTGTGCTGGTAGATAGACACGCGTCACTGATTCTCTATCGCTTGGAATGCTTGCGGGAGTGGGTAGGCAGAATACATGGATTGCCGTATACCTCTGAGAGACCCACACGCCTGTTGGGCGCTGTGAGCATGCTTACCTCTGAGTGCTATGAGTTCTATGAGTGATGTGCGAATCTCAAGTGGACGCGTGTCCAGGGTGGATTGATCAACGTTTGCCATGGCGTACAGTCATGGAATGAATGATTTACCCTTTATCGTGGATTAAAGTTGGATTCGCACGTGCACAACATCTGTAGTTGTATAGTATATAGCTCGCCACGCACCCGTTAGTGAGTCTAGAGGTCTCGTTGTAGCTCGACATATCCTGAACTGAACGCACGGACGTGTGCGAAAGCGCGCATAGACATCATTTCAACCAAATATCAAGTGAGGAATAGTATACAAATATAGGGTGCACGTGAGAATGTATACCTGTGGCGATGGAAGACCATAACTCTAACAACTATCGTCGCCAAATAGCAAGTAAGGAATTGTATCCAAATGTGGACTGCACGTGAGAATGCCCCTACTGCAATGGAAGTCCATAACCCTTACAACCACTATCACCAAATAACAAATTAAGGCTTTGTAGTTAAATAAAGGGTGCACGTGGGAATGTACCTACTACTGCAATGGAAGTCTGTAACCCTAACAACCATCATCGCCAAATCACAAGTAAGGCATTGTAGTTAAATAAAGGGTGCACGGGAATATACCTGCTGCAATGGAAGTCCATAACCTTAGCAACCATCGTCACCAAATATCAATTAAGGCATTGTAGACAATTAAAGGGGGCACGTGAGAATGCCCCTACTGCAATTGAAGTCTATGACCCTAACAACCATCATCACGAAATATCAAGTGAGGAGCTGTTGCACAAATACACTGGACGGTACATTTTACTTAACCATTGAAGATATTTCGAACATGCCATTTTAATACGCACGCGATGTATGATATTAAAGCTGATCCGTAGGCAATTGTTTTCTTTGACGGCAGATAATATTCAATACAACTTTGTTCAAATGTGGTCTTTTATATTGAGTTTAAGCGTTGAATTGCCAATCAACGTCGGGGCATTGTACTAAGTGAAAATTGTTTTATTGTATCTTATTTCCTATACATTACAATCTTATAGGCTGCAGGCGCTTCGGCGTGTAAATATTGCCGATATAGCCTGAACTTACTTGCAGCAATGAAAAGTACCACATTTGATTGTGTAGATGATATATTACCACACTTATAGTAATTGCCTGTAGGATGGTGTGGGCCCGATGGTTTGCTTCTCACAACAAGTGTGTGAATTACAGTCAGGTAGCCCTGGTTGGCAGTCATCTCCCTTTGCACAGCACTTCTCACGGTCCAATAACTCAAATCTGTGACCGCAGTAAACGTCCGCATCTCTGCATTTTTTAGGTTCGTCGTACTGCTTCTTTTCACAGCATGTGCGTTTGCTACATTCAGGAACCCATGGCTCACAGTAGTCCCCCTTGTCACAGCAATTTTACCGTGGAATGAGCTCATGGTGGCAATCGCAATCAATATAAGCCTCTTTGTAAGCAATAGGGTCGTCGTAGCGAACACTGTTTTTGTGGCTGCTGGCATATACTTGAAAGTCCAGGACTGCAAAACTTGCGACGGCAAGTACAAGGAAATGATTGATAGCTAACATATTGTTGATTATATGCTAGTGCTGTTGTGTGTAATCTGTTCAATGTTCTCACATGTACACTGTATTTATATTAATCCTTGAGATATATAGTTTCGACAGGGATGACTTCCACTTGAAGGCTTCGAGTGTATTTGAACGACATATTTCAGATTATTTATGCAAGCTCGTACTTCATTAATATGCAGATGACAGATCTTGCCTGCTCCACTTGGAACAACTCTTTTTTTTGTCATCCATGGAATAAACTATAAAAACACAGCAATTTTTTAAATATGCATGTTTTTTTAATAATATGTTTTGAAAACGAATCTTAATTTGTATGATGCAAGACTCGAAAGCACTATGTATTGCTTTTCAAAAATTCCAATGTACTCCTATCAAGTTTAAACGACATATTATTGGTTCGAAAAGTGAACAACAGCTCGAAAGTTTTTCAACAATTTCCCCTTCGTGATTTTGTTTTCAAAAGTACAACATAATAGTTGAAAAAAAATGCCGTTCTCCGGGTTTGAGGTTTCACCTACTACACCTAATTTCTTGTATATATTTTAGTTACATGCCTAGCGTTTCTTTTTAAATGAACAGTACAGTATCTACAACAGTATCTTCTTATTCCCTCTGTGGATATGTGGTATATGACGGACACATACTAGATTCCACCACCGTGTATATCAAAATCAGTTGACCGCCACTCCTGCATAAGTTTAGATCCCCTTTGTGTGTAGTAACAAATCTGATTTCAATGTAATAGTACTAAATCACCCGATCGAGCATACATTCAGTCCCGGGAATAAGAGAGTCTCACGCGCATTACGAATTGTACTGTACTGGATCGATTATACATTCCATCTCGTAAATCAGCAAGGGTTTACTGACTAGCAGAACAAGCTCGAAACGGATATCAATAATGTTTCATAACATTGTTCCATTCTTTAAAAGCGCATTACATATTGTAGAGTTGCACAATTGCACTGAACAGTAAAAAATTATCCAAGCCCTTCTTCATTATCCAGATGACAGATCTTGCCTGCTCAACTTGGAACATCTCTTTTTTGTAATCCATGTAAGTGCAACTAAAAATGCACAACACTAGTCTGTATTTTTTTTTAAATAATATTTGTTGAAAAAGAATATTATGCAATATGTATTTATGACGTAAAGGTCGAATTGCACTAGGAAGTGCTTATTCATGTATATCTTTTTTTACGAAACATTTCTAAAATAACAATTTATATTATTAAAAATACTGGTCTAAAAACTAAAAGGCAAAAATTATAAAAATATAAAAATACAACAGTTGCACAGCAGCACATCATTTTGTTTTGAAATTCAAATTGACAGAAAAGCAATTTGATATTTAGGGGTTTTCCGTTTTCAATCCTAATATTGTTTTTTTTTTTTTTGCTTTTTGTTTTTAAAAGAAGCATTTTTTATATAATATACAAATTCTGAAATCTAAAATCTTTTACTCTCTATTTACTAGTAGAGCGTGAAACCGATCGGCGATGTACAGTACATAGTTTATTTTACAGTCTGTTTTAAAATACAGTCAGTCACAGAACTCAGTGAACTGAAAGGTGAACACGGAAAACCTCTTTGATAAAATGATAAAAGGCTAAAAATAAGTAAATATGACATCATATGTAGTATGTAAATAATGTATAATTGTAAAAACATACATTTTGTATGTAGCCGGGTAGTTTAAAAAAATAGTTGTAAGTAAAGACAACATAAATAAACAAACATATTTACATAAATGAGTAATTGAGAAGGCTATGCATAAATACAGTTCTGTCTTTCTAACTATTTTAAAAAAAAAAAAAATTTAAAAAACAATATTTACAATCCGTTTTGTAAATCGGAAAATATATACGTTTACGTTAAACTTTTATTCCTATGTGGTCCTTAGTATGTCGATAGATGCATTTTAAATGTTCAAACATATAAAAGTGTTGTACCGCTTTCACCATTCGGATTAGTCCAAAAAAACACTTAGGTAGACCCTTCTGATCACATTATAACCGCTATAACGTTATTTAAAATTGAATAAATACGCGTTTATGTTCAACTGCTATTCCGTAACCCCATAACGCAATGAGCTTAGTCTACCAGTAGCCAGCCACATCCAGTAGCTACCACAAAAGCAACGTTACTACGCCTGTGGTATATCATAAATGGTATGGCCAACAGCTGCACGTGATCTGATACAAACTTCAAGCAAGAGAAGGATATCCAGTTTAAGCCGCAATGTCGGAACTGCCGCAGTGGTGAGTTATACGGTTGATGGTACTGTTGTCACTATGTTTCACCAATTCGACACAATGAGTGTTTGTGTTGCGTTGTATCAAGTGCATCTCACACACTCAAAAATACTGCAACCGAACTAATTCATACATACAATTGTATCATGTTTTTTTTGGACAATATAATACCAAAAGAGACAGTATATCTCTTGGGAACAACACTTAAATGTATTGATACGACAATACGGTTATTTACAAATAAACTCAAATGCACAAATATATATATATATATATATATATATATATATATATATATATATATATATATATATATATATATGGGTGGGGGTGTATGTATGTGGTGGGTGTGTGGATTGTGTGTGTATATATATAGCAAATAAACAATATATATATATATATATATATATCCATATGCCACACACACACACACACATATATATATCATATATATATATATATATATATTATTATATATATACATATATTATATATTATTATAATACATATATATACATTATTATATATACATACATATGCATAATATGGATATATATGTAGCAGCGGATGTATTATATACATACATATTATATATATATATATATTGTTATTATTATACATATACATTAATATTAACATATTATTACATATATACATATTGTTGGCTATATATATATATATATTACGTATTACATATATATATGCATATATATATGCTACATATTATATGCATATATACATGACATACAAGTGCCACGTGTATATATATATAATGTATACAGAATTATAGAATTATCTCATGCATATGTATCTTTATTTATATACTTTATATACATAATACACATATTATTATACATATACATATATTACTATATATATATATATATATATATATTATAATTATGTATTTAAATATATTATATGTATATTATTATATATGTATATATATATATATATATATATTATAATTATTATTATTATTATTATTATAATTCTTTTAACATTATACATTGTTATTATTTTTATCATTATTATATATATATATATATATATATATATATCTTCGACTTATATTCAATATTAGAATGTTCGTTGGATCACTATTCGATATCTCGTTAGAAGGAAATGTTTCTTATTCGAAACTGGAGGACTTTGGTTCAGAGCGGCAAGGTGGTACATTTGACATATCATCAATCTCTCTCCCCAGTGTTATAGAGATAAGCCATTCGTAGTACATTCATATGTAGCAACGAACGGCTCATATCTGAGTAAACTTTACCCCACATAGACACACACACACACGCAGTCATGCACAACTGTCCAGGACACTTTTCATTGCACCCGTCCACCACATACCCACATACCCACATACACACACATTCATGCCTCTATATCCTAACGCACACCCATACGCACCCTTTCGCCACACCTACGTGTACACACATTCATCCATATAATACACCCATCCACAACACACTCTCCCGTGTATCGGTCTCTTCCCCTCAGGCGCACCGGCGGCAGGGCTCGGGCGGCGCTTCATCTATCTTCGCTTAGACCGGCGAGTGGAGTGTACCATGGCAACAAGGGTATGCTAGAGCAGTTAACTGTCAGACGAGGAGACACGTACGATGCCGAGGAACTGAGCA
>LUCW03000608.1:42500-74519 GCA_001586965.3 Sphaeroforma sirkka
TATATATATATATATATATATATATATATATATATATATATATATATATATATATATATATATATATATATATATAAATAGTATATATGTATATATATATAACATGTGCATATATATATATATATATATATATATATATATATATATATATATATATATATATATATATATATATATATATATGCATACATATATTGATATGAATGTCGCCTACCGAACTCGATTCCTGTTGCCATGACACAATTCGCACGTTCATCTCATTGTACACCTCACCATCCCTCGTCGCAGTATTTGCTAAACTATGTCTTTGTTCGTAGCTTGCATCGATTGTGTCCCACCTATTTTGTTATATAACCTTATATCTTAATCTTCACACGTGACGTAGTGTCAGGTCGAGTACTGTGGGTGTTGTGACACGGTTGAGTGATTTGTGGACTATAGACGGGTGGGTGTAGTATGCTCGGCATGGCACGCACACTCACTTGTGGGGTATTTGAAGAGGACTAGGCTGGGAATACCTGCTGTGGTTTATATGGTTTAATTCATACCGACCGGAATCGGCTTGCTGGACAATACATATATACCGCACAACCTACGAGATTGGACATTAGCACACAGCTGAGAAGACTGTGTGAGTATGAAGTGTGAATGTATGACATAGAAACACGCACCAGGTGACACCCTGGTCTCTTACGGATCTTTGGACACGATGTTGTAATATATATATATATATATATATATATATATATATATATATATATATATATATGTGTGTGTGTATGTATGTATGTATGTATGTATGTATGTGTGTATGTGCGTATGTGTATGTATATGTATATGATATATATATGTATATGTATATGTATATGTATATGTATATATATATATATATATATATATATATATATATACCTGTACTACCACTAACGACTCACCCCGCCTATCTCCCACAGACCTTCGGCCATAGTGTGATGAAGTGTGTGAACGTATTCGTAGAAACCGGCCAGAACGTGCTGGCTGAAGCACAGTCACGCACGCGTGCAGGACGAGAGAACTTCCATCTATTTGATATCTTATCTGAGCTCAAAGGCGCAGACTTCAACGAGTTGGTGCAAGTGTTGGGTGTGGAGAGTGGCCCGGGTCATCTGCTGTTGGGATTGATTGACGAGTACGTTGAGGCCTGTAAGGTGTGGCACGTGACGCGATGGTTTAGTGTTTTGGGGGTTTTAGGGGTTTTGGTGCAATGTGGCATGCGTAGCTACATGTGTAAGTGTACGGGTATGTGCTCTTGCTTATATATACATATGGTGTGTGTGTGTGTGTTCGTGAGCTGTATACTTACTGGATATCTCCTCTTGTCTACAATTACATATGGCCAGGTGTGTGTGCGTGCGTGTGTGTGTGTGTGTGTGTTAGAGAGCTGTATACTTGCTGGATATGTCCTCTTGTCTCCACAATTACATATGGCCAGGTGTGTGGTGTGTGCGTGCGTGTGTGTGTGTGTGTGTGTGTTAGAGAGCTGTATACTTGCTGGATATGTCCTCATGTCTATATTTACATATGGCCATGTGCGTGTGCGTGCGTGTGTGTGTGTGTGTGTGCGTGTGTGTGTGTGTGTTAAGGAACTGTATGTTGCTGCATATGTTCTCTTGTCTTGATATACATATGATATGTGTGCTCTTGTGCGTGTGTGTTATTTTGAGTGTGTATGTTTGTGTGTGTGTTAGTCCATGAGTGGTTCTGGTCAGCTATACCTGTGACTTATCTATGGCACATGGAGGCGTGCAGGGAATGACACCGTCTGCCTGGATGACAGTTGCCCCATCTAAATTCGATGATAAATGTATATGCATGTTTCGTCTTGTATATATATATATATGTATATGAATGTATATATACACGTACATACACACACACATATATATATATATATATATATATATATATATATATATATATATATATATATATATATATATATATATAGTGTTATATTTATATGTATATATATCTGTGTATATCACCACCATATAAAACACTCATATATCATACACATACACACACATACATACACACACATACATTCACACCCATACACACCATCCACAGAGAATCTTCAACGAATTCGAAGCGGAGCTCAAGAAAAACTCGTCGCGTGTGCCAGAGGATGGCACCGTGCATGAGTTGACTAGTAACACTATGTCGTTCTTCAACCGTGTGTGGGTGTACCATGACACAGCAGACACCGTCCTCCTGACCTCAGGCAAAGACCGCGGGAAGGTCGGCGACTGGTTCAGTATGTGTGGCGGGTGTAAGGGTTTTAGGGTTTAGGGTTTTATGGTCTAGGGTTATCTGTTGTGGTTGTGTATGTTCACGTGTGTGCACGTGTGTGCGAAGCATGTGATAGTGCTTATGTATACCAGCATAGATGTACCTCTATACTGTCCTGCATGCATGCATAGTGTCTTTGACGGGAAGTGCATGTGTGTGTGTGTGTATGCATCTCGAGTCACTGGTACAACCAGTGGTAAGAGGGGAGGCTACAGCACCGGCAAGTGTAAATGGAGACATGTGTGCAACTGATATGCATAGCACACACGCTAAAGCATGGCACTTTATTATAACATGTGTTCAATTCATTGCGTGTATATCATATCACGTGTTGTGCCTTCTCTCTCTCTCTCTCTTTGACTGCATATCATAACACGTGATGTACCATATTTCTCTCTCTCTCTCTCGCTGAATAGGCCGAGCCCTCAACACACTGCAGCAATGTCTGCAAACGAAGTCAACTCAGTACAACGACAAGACACTGGCCATTGTCTTCTTGCTCAACAACTTCCACTATGTGCTTAAGGTGTGTATGTTTATGTATATGTATATCATTGTCTTCTTGCTCAACAACTTCCACTATGTGCTTAAGGTGTGTATATTTATGTATATGTATATTTATACTGTGTATTTAATGTGTGTGTTAGTTTATGCTTACACTATGTGCTTAAGTTGTGTATGTTTATGTAAATGTATATTTATACTGTATACTTAGTATGTGTGTGTTAGTGTATACTCATACTATGTACTTAAGGTGTGCATGTTTATGTATATGTATATATGTATACTGTGTACTTAATGTGCGTGTGTTTGTGTATACTTATTCTATGTACTTAGGGTGTGTATGTTTATGTTATGTATATTTATACTGTACTTATTCTATGTACTAAAGGTGTGTATGTTTATGTATATGTATATCTATGCTGTACTTATTTTATGTACTTAAGGTGTGTCTTTGCTTGTATACTAGGTTGAGTCTCTTGCGTGTAAGTCTGTGCATGTTATGATGCAACATACAGCTCAGTTGCCAAGGTAGCCCGTCATAGGCACACAAAGTATGTATGTTGATTCGTTTTCCCTTCTTGTATGTGTTCATTCCTATGCCTACTGTGTGTCTGTAGTCTTCCATGCGTGTCCATAGTTCTAGTACCCGTCGTTTCAATCACACACCCATACCCTCGTCACAACACCGCTGTGTTCAATGTCAATGAATGCATACACCATATATATATATATATATATATTACATCGTAGGCTCATTGTTTTGCCACAACCCCTTTCTTCATTTTCGGTACCTTGTTAACAAGTAGTGTGTTCATACTGGTTTGTAAGTAGCTATTAAGTACTATGTTCGTCCTAGTGCCAGTATCCATGCATCACTGCTCCATGTTATGGACAGTTGTGTGGTCCGAGTGTTCGCAGAATGAGTCGCTCTGTACAACGCAATGCCTATGTACTCTAGTAAAAACCCTAAAACCCTATCTAGTTATACGGGCGGGTCCTCTGATCTGTCGACGATGTAGCGATATCCCATACTTCCACTTGAGAGACCCTACACTTCCGCATGGAGGTACGTTCACTTTGATATCAATTTAGAATATCACACACGGCTCCATCCTTTTCTCACATCAATGAGGGCGACCTAATGCTAACCACCAACACCCATGTCGTAAATCACCAGACGTGTCGCAATTCGGATTTCTTCGATGACCTGGGCCACGGCTTCGACAAGATTTTCAGCGGCGTAGTGAACTCGCAGATTGAAAGTTACAAAACATCATGGACCCGTTGTCTCAATTACCTACTAGAAGAACCATTGGACTCATCACTCAAGTTCAGCAAGAACGTCAAGGACGACATCAAGGAGAGATTCAAGGTGTGTATGTGCATCTGCGAGGGAGTTGTTACACATGCGTATATGTATATGTATAATATATATATAGACACAGACATATATATATATATAACACACATACACACACACATATATATATATATATATATGTCTGTGTCTGGTCTGTGTCTGTGTCTATGTCTGTGTCTGTGTCTGTGTCTGTGCTTGTGTTTGTGTTTGTACCAAATCCTGACAATCGTTGCAGACAATAGAAGTATCCCAGATCGATCTACACATCTCAAAAAACGTAGAGTACATCAAAGCTGAGAAAACATCTGTCGCAAACTCAATGTCTCCTTCATTTAATGTCGCAAACTACGCACGTGTTGCATATTATCCCGTACGTCGCAAATGACGCTCCAGGGTTTTAACACAGAGTTTGAGGAAATCCGCCAGAGACAAATGAAGTACTCCGTACCCGACGACGAACTCAAAGTGTTTCTGCGCAAACTCAATGAAGAGATTCTGCTGCCACACTACAAGGACTTCCGTTCCAGGCAAGGCAGAACACAGGGGCTGTGATCGTGTGTATGGGAGTATGGACTGTGGTACTTGCGTATGAGGATATGTAGTGTAGTATAAATGTGTGTGTATCTGAGGTGCATGCGTATGAGCATATGAGTGTAGTATGAATGTGTGTGTTTGAAAGATACTTGCGTATGAGTATATGCAGTATAATATTAATGTGTGTGTGTATGAGACGGACAGATCTATCAAGTATAAACATGTGGTTTGTTGATTTAGGGTTTAGGATTTAGAATCGATATCTCTGTGTCCTTGTGCACACGTCTGCTGGTGGTGGCCTGGTGCTGCTCCTTGCACTTGTAGGTGTGTGTGTATTGCGTCAATACCTACCTGTAGTTGTCGGGTGTGTGCATGTTTGGTTTTGTAAGGCGTGTACATACATTTGGTTGTGTTGTGTGAGGTGTGTGCATATGTGTGGTTGTGTAAGGGGTGTACATACCTGTGGTTGTATAAGGTGTGTCCATGATCTTGTGTTGTAGTGCGCTTGGTGGAGTGCACATTACTTCTGTGTCTGTGCTGGCGCACACAGATACAATTGCATGCACGTGATGCACGCCACACAACCACACACTCACAAGCAAACCAGGGTTTCTATTTACCGTTGTTTTAGGGTTTTAGGGTTTTCGGATTGTTTCGGCAATTAACACGTGTTCCTGCTTTGCCGATCCGTGAGCAATCTACCTACACCACACAAACACATATTCGTACTCACACACACATACACCAGCACTACTACCACTACCACTACCACTACCACTCGTGCGGTTAGTAGGTAGTCATGGCTTGTCCTGCAAGACACGGGGATCTACCTATCCCTCCCTCCCATATATATATATATACCCCACCCCCACCCCCCCCACACACACACCATATATCTCGCATACTCATATCTCTAGTACGCTCTCGTGATGTTGCCCTCCAAATTCAAACACAGGGCCGACAAGATCCACTTCAGCAAGAACACGCAGAAGTACATCAAGTACTCGGTGCAGTCGCTCAAGATCATGCTCAACAAGTTCTTCGACCCCAACGCCAATATCTAAACCAATCCGTTAGTTAAGTGGCCGTGCCATCACAAGGAATAAAGTAAACGGATATGACAACTGACTTAGTGCCATGCTTGGATGTAGCATTGACAGGACAACTGGTTAGATGCAGCATTGTACGGTATAAATGGGCATTGCACTATTTGTCTTATGTCAATGGCTTAGACCCTTGGTTGCTCAGGGTTTTGCTCACAAGCTATGGTACTAAACTGCCAATATGTAACTACTGAATACATGCGATGTTTGTTATTGAATTCTCTGGGGCTCTAGGGCTTATTTGCCATATATCTCTAAAGTAGCTACACGTTTCTGATAGTTCAGATAAAGTTTATACTGCCCGCCCCCCACCCCCCCGCTTTACGGAGTGTACGCTCACAACTCCTGGCACGCGTGCATTGGCATGGATGGGTGTACACATATCCTATTCGGACTGCTGCTGCTGCCGTCCGATTCTCATTCAGAGCTCAGGCTTATAGAAACACATCACCGTGTGGCAATAAAACACAGCGACGCTCGGCTACACTGCTGTGACGAGATATGAGTTGCTGGTGTGGCTAAGTGTAGCTACCAACCCTCTCAACAACCTTGTAATAACAACTGCCGCGTATGTTCGGATCCAATACTCGCATCGCATACGCCCTGTGTGTATGGCTGTAGAACTACGACCACGTTGGTAGAGCAAAACACGTGTCAGGACACACACCTGAATCCCTCACAGTAATACTCAGTATAATTGTTGATGTGCGTGTTTGTGTGTGTTTTTGTGTTTGTGTTTGTGTTTGTGTTTGTGTTTGTTTGTGTATTAGGCACTCTGCGATACGTGTTCTATATACGTTTGTTAGAAGTACATCGCACGCACCTACAGTCGTCTGCTACATGCGCAGCTTCAAATCTCTATCCTCCAAATTCAACGTGATAATGTTCAACGTGATAATGTTCTGACCATGCGAAATAAAACGAGAATTTTAACATGTGTATACAACTTAACATAACTTAATATGTACACATACACATTTTTAACAACTTAACAAAAATTAATGTGTACATGTACACATACTTAACAACTTAATAGAACTTCTGGCCCACGCGGAGGGTAGCCGTGACACAGGCATGGCTGTCAATGCCGGATCCAAGTTACACAACTCGGGTAGGGCTTCCACCTCATGCACCAAGTCTTCCGATGCGCACGACTCTCGCAGACAGCACTCTAACGCCTTGTAGTTGATCTCACGATGATAGTCCTGCTTAGTTCGGCCGGTAACTTTAGGCCCCGTTGTAGACCCCTCTGCAGACCCCATGCGGGCGGAGTAGAACAGTCGCGCACGTTGGAGGTAGGTAAGTACGTCGGAAGGATCCAACTGTGCGTCGGTAATGTGATCAAAGTCGTGCACGCTAGTCTTTGTACGCAACACACTGTGTCGAATGCGTGCAATGGCCCGTGCCATGAGCGAGTACAGCTCAATGCGATTGTCAGTCCCGGGCTCCTGCGCAATGTTCATTACGTGTGTGTAGGAGGCGATGTTGTCTACCAGGAAGATGCTCTCAAGCGCTTCCAACACGTCGATGATATCGGAGTTGAAGCACTCGTACAGCATAGTGCCAATTGTGCACCACACATTCTCTAGTACTTGCTCGAAGGCGGATGATGCGGTCGCTTCTCTGTGGGATGCTGACATTATCTTCTTGCCAATATAGTGCCTTGTGTTGAGGGTATGGCGTACGATACACTTATTGCCAATATAGTGTTTGTGTTGAGGGTATTGAGTACGATACAGTCAACTATCTTTTGTTGTGTACCGTATGCGCATGTATAGCTGTGTGCAATCTGGAGCAGTACACCCAGGCGAGCACTATTTCAAACTCACTCAGGAAAAAAACATACTATGTATGGCTATTGAGAGCGACATATTGCAAAAAAATCATCGCTATTAAAGAACTTGCAAGTGTTTATCCGTCGAAATCAATCATTTGTTCACAAATAAACGGACTTCTAATCGAACTGTAGACGATTTATCAATGTGAATAGATAGATATCACGATGACATCAACGAAACTACATATTTCTCTGGTCGCATCATTCAGTCTACGGCAGAAAAAAATCAGCGTTTCATCTTCCATTCTGATCTATAGATCGGAAGACAGTGACATTCTTCAAATCAATCCGACACAAACAAGAAATGTGTTTGGCATTGTCGCTTTGATATAATGTCTGTGTAATAGATATATACATATATGTGTACACATATATATCTATCTAAGTTGTATTACCCGGACTTTTCATTGTGATGTGCCTTGATTAGTGCGGTTAATTTATATTGGCGTACTTTTATTGAGCGTAGAGAGATACAGCGCCGGGCGTGCGCATGGCTTATAAGTACAAACCATACATAATGGTGACAACTTCCATGTCATCGAATTCAGGTTACACGCTGGCTCGACTGTGTTATACAAATACAAACGTATAACACACTGCTTGCCTGTCCTGTCTATGATTTACTATTTTCTCGACCAAATTGCAGTAACAGCCCAACAATATTCTGAGCAAAGTGGTCGGAAGTCCATTAGAACGAAGCGCTGAAAACAGCAGAAGTAGTCATACATTGATGATTGATTACCACTAAAAAGTAGATACAGTCACGAGATGCTTTCTGACAAAATTCCAATAACAATAATAATCTAAGAGAGTGTTTGTTTTTAGAAGGCTATGAAGAGAGTTAAGGAAAAAAACACCCAATATGTTCTGACTGCATGAAAGACATAGTAGAGAATCAACCCCACTGCCAATTTTCGATCGCCCTATTCAGTCGACGTTCGCCAACAATAATAAATTGCTTGATTAAAGCTTCTAATTCGCTTGTTCCCTTGTTTTTTAATTGAGGTTTGCTTGCACCCTTCGATCTCCTGCACCAATTTGTCTCATATCCCATACTTCTTTTAAAACAATGTATTTAAAACATGGTAAATATCAAGTTTATATATACACAAACATATACATAGTAAATACATCCCTATATTCAATGGTCTTCTACACAAGTGTAATGCTCTGCCGAACACATTGCCTGATGCTACAACAGACACTATAAGTCATCCTGCCGTGTGTATCTACATAGCTTTCTGTCTTGATAGAGGAGCTATGGTACTTATACTATCTCGTGTGATGCATATGATAGTATTGATGAAATTTGACGCCATCCTGAACGACGTCATCATTCCGTTTTATATCCCGGTTTTCTAACTTGTGGCGGGTCTTTTGAAATCGACGGTCACAGCACCCAGCACAGCTGCACCCATACATTAAACATTGAACGTAAATTCAGCAATTAATTTTAATGAATCTTATGCGTTAAAAACGGAAAAGATTAAAATATTGCAATCCTGGGCTGATGGTACTATTTGTAGCACAAAACGTTCAATGATAATGTAAACTGATTGATTTGAAACCGTTTCAACGGATTGAGGCAGGACCCTGTGCCCTGTGGGCTGTGGTACTCATCACAATATGTTGGGTTTACCGTTTGGCGTTTGTATATGGTGTATTTTTGTAAATGGCCAGAGAGAGTGAACACTGTACACTCATATCCATACTGGCGCATCTGCTAACATTTATATATATATATGTGTGTACACATATGACATATATACACTACATGTGACAAAGGTCGTCTTCCGCAATTAATACGTTTGCATTAGATATATCAGATATATCGTCCACACCCCGTCGAACCAATTCGTATCTTCTAGCATGCAAGCGACCCACGGCTCGATTAACTTAACGTACAGAAGCATTTTCCGCTTCTAATCATCCCACACTAGATCACCTAACGATATTCACAATGTTAATTGCAACACCACTACTACTTTCCGAGGCCGCTGCTGGGTCAGAAGCACTTGTAGCCACCGGCGCTAAAATCTCATATGACAAATTAGTGTCGTTCCGGGTATATCAGCATGCCGATTACGCATCGGTGTCTGTGTGTGCGGTTGCATCGGTGCTCACTCCCACACATGCGCGTGATACGGATATATTCAATGATTATAGTGAGACGAAAGTGACGTATACCGTAGAGGGATACGTGTTGAGAGGTGGTCTTCTCAAGACAGACATGGGATTAGTATTGCTGACTGTGTGTGTGTGTGCGAATTCAAAGGGCAATGTTGAGCTGGTGATGCGGCTCAAGCGAGTCTCGATCGAGAACGACGGGGTAAGTCGAGTTGAGTATTTATTGGACTTGGTTGCAAAGTGTCATACAATCAAATGGATATATATATATATATATATATATATATATATATATATATATATATATATATATATATATATATATATATATATATATATATATATATATATATATATATATATATATATTGTATGTATGTATAAAATATATATATATATATAAATATACATCAATGTATATATATATACATATATATATATATATATATATATATACATTCATACATACATAATATATATATATATATATATATATATTATATATATATATATATATATATGGAAGTCGAGTTGAGTGTTTATTGGACTTGGTTTGCAAAAGTGTCATACAATCAAATGGATATATATATATATATATGTATATATATATATATATGTTATATTTGTATGAATATGTATATATATATATATATATATATAATATATATATATATATATACATACATATATACATATGCGTGTATGATGTGTGTGTGTATGTGTGTGTTTATATATATGTAAGTTTATGTATATGTATATATATATATGCATGCATATGATATGTACATACATACATACATATATATATATATATATATATATATTGATGATGATGTGTGTGTGTGTGTGTGTGTGTGTGTGTATGAATGATGACTGAATATATGAATGTATGTTTATGTATATGTAAGTATATATATACAGGATATGTATGTATGTTATCTTTGTGGGAATGCGTATGTGTGTGTGTGTGTGTGTGTGTGTCTATAAGTGTATGTTTTTGTGTCAATGTACATATACATGTATTAAACATTTTTCTATTATTATTGCTATAAGTATTTTATATATACACTTCACCTGTATTGTAGCTGCTGCCTTGTTTGTAGTTGCAAGCCATATTACTGACACCAAACCTCCTTTCAATCACACACACACAGGCAGTCTCTGCGGATGATATACCTACCCTCACGGCCATGCGCCACACGTGCCCGTCCTCCACCGACAATTGTGTGGTAGACATAGTCTCTGCGTCTACCTACGTTGTGGGTACCGCTGACGGCTGCGTGTATCTGTACATCCGCGATAGTCAGACACCTAAGTCTCTGCCATGTGCGTCTTTGTACAAGAGCTTCTTTGGATCCTTCGGTATGTTTGTGCTGCGTGAGATTCGGAGTGTTTGTTTGAATGTATGTATGTGTGTATGTGTCTGTGTGTGTGTGGCTTGTATCTAGCGTTGGTGTTTTTTTTTATGTATGTTTGTGTGTGTGTGTGTGTGGTTTGTGTCTAGCGTTGGTGTGCTATGTATGGATGAACAGACTGGTCCTACGCTCCTGTGTACGTTCACATGCACACACACGTACAGGTACTAGAGCTCATTCGTGGACATACACACGATAGTGTCACACGCACTCGGAGGTCCCACCAATCCGATGTTGTGGGGTTTGGTGTTGCTATTCGTAGGCGTGCATACCGCTGAGATGCCCATAGTCCCACCAATATGATGTTGTGGGGTTTAGTGTTGCTATTCGTAGGCGTGCATACCGCTGAGATGCCTATACCCACACGTATGTGAGTGGACTTGGTGCTCCTTTTGTCCTGTTTTCAGGTACATCTTCGACTCCTTTTGTCCTGTTTTCAGGTCCCTCTTCGACTCTTTTTGTCCTGTTTTCGGGTGCCGCTTGGACCTACTTCGTCCCTGTAGCTTTCTCTTTAATCTATGGTTGTCTATCCGCGTACAGTCCACTCCAAACACAGCTCAACGCCTGCCTAACTTGCATCTATGCTTCATATCGGCGCGTCACCCCTTCAAACCTCCACCACTGACATAGTAACCCTTACCCATTGCCACTCATCTGCTGCTCATGCTTTGTCCTTACAATTGCACCTGTCCTGGTCCTAGCGTCCGGGGGTGGGGTGCAGCAGTTAGCCACGTGCACACTCAGCACCGGCCAGGCTCTCGTCGTAGGCGTCACCGCTGACAGCCGTCTCATGGCATGGAACCCCCACACACACACACGTGTGTGTGATCACACGCTGGAGCTCACACACACAGGCACGGGCACGCGTGGCTATGCCCTGTGTGTGGATGAAGCTTTGTCACATGCGGACGTGGTGCAAGGAGTAGTGGCGCTGGCTGGGGCGGGGGAAGCGGCGTTTGCGCGGTTCACGATCGAGCTCTCGGCCAATCAGAGTGCGGAAAATGTGCGATTCGAAAATCTGATTGGTGCGCCGGATGTGGGGCAACAGGGGCTGGTGAGCATTAAGTCATGCAATGGTATGGTATCGGATGATGATACATTGTCTTCCTTTCGTGTGCGGTCATTAGAATGTTGTATGTCGTATTGTGAAACTATCGTATGTCTACCAATTGTCTTTGGTGTGTGTGTGGTGTGTGTGTGTGTGTGTTTGTTTACTCGAAGGTGAGATCAAATAGCTAGTGGGCCGATGTATGTATGCCAGGTCTACGCATCAGTACTTTGGCTGCGGCCGTGTGCATGTTCTCCTGTATTGGTAGTGAAAGGAACATGCCAATGCAAGCACACTCAGACGTATGTAGTCGAAGCACACTCAAGACGGAGTGTAAACCCTGGCCCTCAACTATACCCTAAACCCTCAACCCTAAGCCTCCTCCCCCACAGGCGAAGTGTGGGCGCTCTTCGACGACGGCAGCGTGAGCCGCTACACAAACGAATGGACGTCTGTGGTAGGTACCACAGCCGATCCCAGTGCTCCATACAGACCCTATCACACACAGCCAACCAGCACACAGACATCCCCACTGCCACACCCACACGAACTGTACCAGAGCCATGTGTTCCAGCCATACAGATACCATGTCATGGAGTTGGCTCTGGCGGTGAAGGCGTATGTGGAGAGGTACACCCCGCAGACAACTGGTATGTGACCGATGCTTAGTATATGTAGGAAGACGTGGCTGGGTGTGTATGTGGAGAGGTGGTTGTGTATGTATGTATATAGTTGGTTATATATATTTATATACCATGTATGAACCGATTACCGCATAGCACCCACACGACACCATACAACAACACACATTGAGTGTCACCTCAACAGACCCCACCGGCACATCTCATGACCGTATACCTTCTCTCATCGTACGCTTACGTGTCTTCATTATACACACAGTTAGTGTCGATGAAATAGTCTACTGCTCCACGCCTTGTGAGGTCCGGGATCTGATCTGTGCGGCTGTGGCGGAGCATATGCGACACCTGCAGCAAAGCGGTGACTACGGCTCACTCACACACACACACGAGATGCACCCACAGGGAATATATGACCTCGATGTGCAGGCCTGGGATGACTTCATGGCTGAATTGGATGTGGTCGTCGACAACAACCGGGTGAGTGATTGAGTGGGCGGGTGGGTGGGTGTGCAAGTGGGTGCGTGTGTGTGTGTGCAAGTGGGTGCGTGTGTATGTGTGTAAGTGGGTGTATGTGTAAGTGAGTGTGTGTATGTGTGTGTGTGTAAGTGGGTGCGTGCACGTGGGGAACGGCCCTGTCACACATCGTCGCTTCCTGTCACGCGCGCGTGCACTCAACCAAGCACACGTGGACGCTCCCTGTGACGCGCGTGTGTACATACGTGGCCCAGTTGTTTGTGTGTTCTTTTGTTTTGTCTTGTCTTGTCTTGTCTACGCCTGTACACGTGCTGCTCACTCCACCTCTCCTGTCTGACGCTCTGTGGCCCAGTTATTTTAGGGTTTTAATCTGCTCACTCCACCTCTCCTGTCTTGCGCTCTCACAGGTTGTATCGATCACGGCACAGCCGGAGGGCATCTTGTTGATCAAAGACTTCTCACTGTGTGTGGTACGCGACAGCGCCTCGACCAATCAAATCACTCAGATGTTAAAACATACATCCCGTCTGGTCTCCGAAATTTACTCCGATGCAGCATTGCTGGCTTTTAATTGGTCGGCTTTGAGTGTCAAGGCCAACACGGAGAGCCAATTGGTGGTGGTGAGCGACAACTTCAGCGCTCAGAGAGATGACATGGCTCTGTCTCAACGTGTCAATGCGGTATGTGCACACACTGAAACCCTAAACCCTAAAACCCTAAGACACACGTGCACACACTGAAACCCTAAAACTTAAAGCCCTGACACACGTGCACACACGTGTACACGTGACCGCACGTGGGCAAGGGCTAAGATGATGTCGTGTAGCAGAGGGTGATGTCTATCGTGTACGTGTGCATTCGTATTTCGTGTCGCCCTATACCCGCACGCGCTCGTGCTCAGTCGTGTGCAGCTGAGCCGAGGGATAGAGGGCTTAAGGTCACTACTCAACACGTTAGTTGCCTATTGGTGTCAGGCCATAGGCGAGTGAGTCTATCCTCTACTGCGGGAGTTAGAGTTACCAATCAGTGAGTATGGCCACTTAACAGTGTGTTTGCCACACCATATCCCACGCAAGGAGTGGTGGAGGGGCCGTGTGATGGGATGTATGCGATGCACTACACGTGTACCATGCTACACCATCGCAAATTGTTCATGCCATGCTGTACCTATGTATATGACCACTACTACCACTACTCGTATCATACTATTATAGCTATGTGGATGATCACACATACCACAAACACTACGCACATCATACTGTACCGAAGTGTGGACCCACTCATAGTGCACGAGTACAATAGTCCTGAGGCTATGACCACTCATCACTTGCCACACCAACGTATCACGTAATGCACCACAGGTGTGTGAAAGTGCGATCTACTTGCTAGACGACGCCCTCAATCACATCACCTCTGTCACTCAACGGCTGAGCACACCGCCCCAGGCGCATGGTATGCGGATGTGTTATTTACTGATGTGTCTGTGTGTAGCTGAGTTAGTCCACATGTTTATTTACTGATGTGTCTGTGTGTAGCTGAGTTAGTCCACATGTTTGTATCCTTGTCCTTGGTTGTGTCCATGCACTCCCCCAGCCCATTGGCATTGTGTGCGTCTGTGGCATTGCCCTGTGCCTGCGTGATTGTAAAGTGTGTAAGTGGTGTGTTGATGCGCAAATCATTCCCATTGCTAGTAGACTATTGCACCTTCACCCTTCCTGTAGACTTATCTACTAACTTGTAGTTATTGCTGAGCAATGGTGTTTGTGTTGATGTGATGAATCCGTCACTTGTGCTAAGGCTCGGATGGCCCAATTCTTCTCTGCACTGCCATGCGGAAATGACGGTTTGTCTAAGAGACATGATAAACCCTAAACCCTAAACTCCAAAACCCTAAACCCTAAACTTTATCAACCTGTACACCCTATCTGAAGTGTTTCAGTGAAGTGCTTGCTAAGTCGCATTCAATCACTACTCTCATACATATGCGCCACGTTCAACACGTTCAACCCCCCTCCCCTTCTCTCTGAAATTTGAACCCTAAAGTCGTAAACCTCTAAAACCCTAAAACCCTAAACCTCTAACATACTAAACTTTTAACACCTAAACCCCAAACAGAACGGCTCTCAACCCCTACAGCCCTACATAGAACCCAACACATTACCCAACATGTAACCCTACATATAACCCCACATATAACCCAACATAAAACCCAACATGTAACCCTACATATAACCCCACATATAACTCTACAGCAGAGAACAAGGTGACCAGCTTCGCTCTGCAAGCCACCGCAGCTGCTGCAGCGCAGGAGGCGTTATCGCATTACACGCACGTGCGTGATGTGTATCTGCTATGCACGTGGCTGGTAGCGCAGGTAGCCCTGAGCCGGAGAGAGAAGCTGCGCCTGCGCCTGCACGTGTTACCTACCCTGGCCGAGAGTGTGTGCACTATGGGCGCCGTGGTGTGGCTGACCCGCCAGAGACCGACGGGTAGATACGAGGTAGGTATTGTGTAGGTAGGCCCAAGACAGTATGCATTCCTGGATATAAGTTTGTGTGTGTGTTTACGCGCACAGATTCTTCTCTTATTGTTTGGTGTATACTAGTGTGTTTCACCTCACTGGCTGAGAGTGTGTGCTCCGTCGTTTCTGCGGTCGAGATAACTCGCCAGCTGCCGACAGGGGCGTATGCGGTAAGTACAGTGTAGGTAGATGTGAGTACGGTTCGGACACCAACATGCGCACAATTTGTCCTTTATGTATACATTGGGGTATGTATGTGTATATTGCATATATATATATATATATATATATATATATATCGCTCTCTCTCTCTCTCTCTCTCTCTCTCCCTCTCTCTCTCTGTGTGTGTGTGTGTGTGGCAGAATTCACGAACTCCCTGTTTCATCCCGGAGATTTGTTGGAGTGTCGGTCTCTATCGCACATGCCTAGCACACCCCTGTTGCACTCGCGATTGGGACTACCCACGGAACACAGAGCTAAGCTCTCACGCGCACTTTTGTCTTCATGGCCACAGTCACGCACATACGACAGAAAGTCACACTCGCAATCTCACATGGCCTTCATACTCACAACTGACAACTCACACACTCATAACTGCCATATACGTTATCACATATATGACCTTCAGCGACAGAACCGAAGTAATTAACTCTTCACAAACACTGCGCAAACACAATACAAACACTCCACAAACACATTACAAACGCATTACAAACACGTTACAAGCACGTTACAAACACGTTACGAATACTTCACAAACACTCCATATACACGTTACAAACACTTCACACAAACACTTCACAAACACTCCACAACTGTCTATGTGGCACTTATGCAGAAGGGCAGCAGTGTGCTGGAGGGCTACGCCAGTCTACAAACGAAGCATCTCTCCATGCACGGAGTGACTCTCTCGGGCATTACAGCCGCAACACACACACTCCTGTCACTGCTAGTGCAGAACACGGGACTACCGCATACACACCCCGTCACACGCACACACACAGACGGCTATACTTCCACACACACGTCGACTCACGCGGCTAGGGATGCGGCTGCGACAAATACATACACCCACACACACACACACACACGCCCCCCTATGGACATGGTTAGCTTCTTAGTGTACTCTGAGCAGTTGAGTGTGTTGCCGAGCGCAGCTTCACCGTCTGCACAAACAACTGCAGCCGCATATGCACTGGGGCGATGGGCTGTACAGTGCAGCGACAGCGCAAAGACAGATACCCTGCTGCTGTTGGCTGCGGGGTGGGTCAGGGAAGGTATGCATCTATTGTGTTTGTGTGTGTGTATATATATGTATATGTATATATACGTATATGTAAGTATATATATATGTGTCTGTGTCTGTGTCTGTTTTTTGTGTCTGTATCTGTCTGTGTATGTATGTATGTATGTATGAAAGTGTATTCGTTGTGCATGTATGTATGTATATGTATTACTTATATATATATATATATATGGTGTTTGCGTGTGTGTATGTGTATATGTGTGTGTACAAATATATGTACAAGCTATTTTCCTTCAACATGCACTCGTATCTCCATCACTCGCTCATGAACCACACCCAATCTTCACTCCCCTCCCACTGACAGAGATTGGCGCCGCCGACACCCACGAGCAGAGTATACGCAATCGCTTGCAGTCCCTTCCCCTGCAGATGTTCGGTACAAACGACGCCATCCACTCCAACGCACAGGAGGAGTATCTGACTGCGCTGGTGGCTGCGTTTCCGCATATGGAAACAGAGACCACGTGTGTGTTGCTTACGCTGTTGCTGTCGGATGTCTCGCCAGCCATTGGACCGGTATCCGTACGGCAGGATATGCATGCACACACACACACATATATATATGCGCATGTGCAGGGAGAGAGGGTGTTTGAGATGAGTGATGGGGATAGGGACGTTAGTGAGCTGCCGCGGGAGTTGTACCGAGAGCTCTACCGAAAGTGGGTGGTGGTGGCGTTGGAAGGGAAGAAGTATGTGCCGTTTTGTAAGGAGATGTGTGTGAGTATAAGTTTTGTAAAGAGGTGTGTGTAGGTACAAGTTTGATATGTGTGTAGGTATATGTTTCGTATAGAGATGTATGTAGTAAAATTATTTTTGTTTAGCGATGTATGTAGGTATAATTTGGTATAGAGATATACGTAGGTATAGTTTTGTTACAGCGATGTATGTAGGTATAATTTTTATACAGAGATGTATGTAGGTATAAGTTTTGTATAGATAAGTATGTAGGTATGAGCTACTTGGCTGGTGATATGCGCTGAGGCGGTTTATGTATGTGTATGTATGCAGATAGAGATGTGGATGTCTACATGTATACAAAATCTAAATACGGATAGAATACGGATAGGTATCATGTGTGATATAGTATATTTATATAACAGATATGGTACATGTAGGTATATACGTGATATAATGTATTTATAGTATAGCTATAGTACATGTAGGTATATATGTGATATAGTGTGTTTATAAAACAGATATAGTACATGTAGGTATTTGTGTACTTGTTAGTGCACGTATGGTCAACCCATCCACGTCACCATAGCAACCTCTCCTTCGCATGCGACGCACTCACTGCACTGTACTATACTTTGGGCTCTTCGCTGCTGTGTGTCTGTCGCTCACCATTTAGCACTCTGATGAGTTGTGAGTGAGTGAGTGAGTGAGGGGGGTAGGGAACAAAGATATATCCCACCTGTAGTCTCTTATTTTTAGGTTCAAGGGTTTAGGGTTTTGAAACCCCAAACTTCTAAACCCTTTTAGTGTTTGGCTGTCGCTGCACATTGGAGTTATATTTTCGTATGTACTTTGCCATCGTCCTATCCGTATGCTTTATGCTCACTCCGGTATACTATACACTGTGCGCTATACTAAACCCCTAAACCTCAAACCCTAAAACCCAAGACCTTATACCTTAAACCCTAAAACTTCAGATACGAGACCGCGTTCGAGGCGCTGTGTGGGCTATACACTTACCCCGCAGAGATCAAAGACTACATGCGACTGTTTGTAGAGGTACTGTGGCAGGACTCCCAGTACACGCTACTCAAGAGCTTCTCACGCGCAACCAACTCACCCCAGAAGCCACAGTGGACAATTATCCAGGAGCTGCTGCACAAGGCCTACAGCCTGCCCGTGAACGGTACGGCGAGAGGAGGAGTACTATGCGAATCACTGGTCACGCGTGTTCTGATTATGGAATGGTTCTATTTATAGATGTGCTATTTATAGATTGATTGTCGCAGTGGTTTGTCTCTCTTGAGTATAAGATCTTGGGATTTACTCGTGGCTCCGTTCACGTGCTCACACACAACACATGAAACGCTCGTGACCAGACACACTGTCAGAGTACTACCGCATAGAATCTTCACACAACAACATCCAACCATTGCTCGATACTTCATAAATGCTGTCGTAGTAAATATATATATGTGTGTGTGTGTGTGTCTGCACCCCTATCCTTACGCCTATTGTGCATCTTCACCATCGTACCTTACCTACTGAATCAGTTCACCGCTTGTCCCCACTTTCACCTTCAGGACGTGATGCAGGGGGCATTCGCTGTTTTCAGTTGGTGTATGAGTTGCTTGTAACCTCAGCAGACTATGCACAGGCTGCCAGGCAGATGGTGGTGCTAGATGCGATGCTGCGGCGAGAGCTTTTGTACTCCGAACGACAAGACGAGATAATGCATCTGAGATGTGAAGCTTTGGCGCAGGTGTGTGTGATGTTGATAGCAAGTGTGTGGATATGGAGGCGTGTGTGTGTAGGTAGTCTTGGGGCTCAACGTGGATATTTGTATGTATATGGATTTGGATATCTATATCTATATATACACATATATATATATATATATATATATATATATATATATATATATATATATATATATATATATATGCATATGTAGTACATGTACATGTACATGTATATGTATATATATCATGTGTCTTCATATCCCTGTGTATATGTGCAAATACACTTGTTATATAGTACACATGGGCGTGGGGTGTAGTTGAATTTGTTAATCTGTTCTCAATCCCAAACCAATTAATCACATACACCTGTACGTGTATGTGATAATCTAAGTATGTTCGGTTGTTTTGTTGATGTTTTATTGTTTTTAGCCCGTCCGCCTACACATAGCTCACGTGTACCGTGCATTCATAGTTACACACACGCACTTGCGTTCCATCGCACTCGCCACAGATGCAAAGCCATCGGTACTCCTACCCATACAACTACAAACTAAAACTCGCGAGTCTTTTCGCATTCATTTACAGATGTTCTTGCCATTCGTCTTCTCTTCTACATTCTTCATCTTCCATATGCTCCCCTTCTCCTTCGCATTCATGTACAATCGATCTTAGGGTTCTAGGGTTTTAGTATATTCTCTTCCTTCCCCTTCGCACTCATGTACAATTACTCTTAGAGTTCTAGGGTTTTAATATATTCTCCCCCTTATCCGCTGCATGCACGTCCAGTCCATCGCAGCCATGCACGCTCTTCCGCCCAGCCGTCAGTGTGTTAGTCTTGTCTCCGTCTGCGCCAATGAAAGCTTTGGCTTAGGCATGCTACCTACACCCAACGCTCCCTATGCGATTGCCTACGACCATTTAGGCCATACACCGCGCAGCATCCGGGAAGAATCGCCTAAGCGCGATGCAGAGGGGCAATTAATAGGGCCTAATGGTGCGAGTGTTCCCAGGAGCCAAGGCGGTGGTGGGGGTGGTCTGGTTAGTTTGCCGATGCTGAAGGTATGGATAGGAGATACACGTCTGTGTATGAATATTGTGTAAAATATCTGCATATATATATATATATATATATATATATATATATATATATAGGTATAGGTTTAGGTATAGGTTTAGGTATAGAAGTATATATAAGTATATGTATATATATATATCATTATATTTATATATATATGTATATATATATGTATATATATGTATATATATATATATATATATATGTGTGTGTGTGTGTGGTGGGTGTATTAATTATTACCTACAGCCACACTTTACGGTGTTTGCGGTGCTCATGTGCATATACCGACATAGGCTTAGTACAGACCGTTGCTCAATTGATACGCAGTACACTACGTTTATTATCATCACCATCTATCCATAAATACAGACACAGTATGTGCTTACACAAGCTCATCGCAGTCTGTTGGACTGTGGACTGCCTGTGGCGTATGTGAGTGCGTTGGGAGTGGCAAAGACCATCACACAGCTCACACTCCATGCCCAATTCGATCTGGCTGTCAATCTAGGCTTGGTAGCTTTGGCTGGGACTACAGATGGTATGTTTGTATATAACCATATGTATGTATATGTATATGTGTATGTATGTATGTATGTATGTATGTATGTATGTATGTATGTATGTATGTATGTATGTAAGTATATATATATATGTGTCTGTGTGTGTATATGTATGTATGTATGTATATATGTATGTATGTATGTATGTATGTATATATAACTACCCTGTACGAACACGTGTGGTATGTGTACCATTGATCACATATGTATATACATATACATATATATCCCAGTACCTGACCTTTTACTTCATACGCTGTTGCTAATCTGGTCGATAGCCAAGGACTTATAGCCCCAACTGGTGATGTAGATGAGATCTCTATGACAAAATGTGACATACACTCAAATGTATCAACAAATACGCTTTACGTACTCATACGATTGCATCATTTGCACACGATTTGAGTTTATTGGTCGCAGATAATTTCAATGTATGGCATGTGTTGTGACATTTTTATCGATCTTGACCATGCTAGCGTCTGGTGAAATTCCACATACACATAGATTCACTATTTAATATATATGTATATGTATATGTATGTGTATATGTATGTGTATGTATATATGTGAGTTTGTGGGTGTGTGTGTTGTGTGTGTGTGTGTGTGTGTGTATTCATATTTTTGTATTGATGCATATACGTATCTAACAACTGAATTCGGCAGGTGAGAGGAAGGGTATCTCATCAGTGGCACTTCCTCGAGCGGTAGTGACCAGTAAGATCGTGGCAGATGGAGGAGTAGGACATACAACTATTGCAAGTAAGTCAGGCATATGCATAGGCATCTACAGATATTATGTCAGTGCATGTCTGTGTATTGACATTCATGTGAGCGTATTCATATCAAACGCAATTGCCGACATAGATTTGTACGTTTTAGTGTATATATGTCGGTGAGTGTCTGTGGCTGTGGCTGTGGCTGTGGCTTTGTATGTGTATGTGTATGTATATGCGTATGTGTATGTGAATGTGTTTTTGTGCTCGTCTTTGCATTAGGCGACGTTGTATACATACATACAGTTGTACACATACACACACACAATCACACACATACGCAATCACGCACATACACAAACTGACACACATACACAAACACACCTACACATACTCAAACACACTTGCATACACATACAAACGCACATACACAACCACGCACACGTACACAAACAAACACATATATACAGAATCTCATACACATGCACAATCACGCACACATACAAATAGCACACACACATCCACAAACTAGCACAGTTAGACGCATTTGCAAAACAAAATATAAAACGTGCAACGTCTTGACCCATGACACAATTCCGAAGGGTTTAGTACGTACATCCACCGACATTACAAACACACACACGTACATACATACGTACCACATACACACACATACTTTCCTACATACACACACATACTTATCTACATGCACACACATACTTACCTACACACGAATGCATGCATGTAAATACGTACACTTTCACATACCCCAGCAAACATACAACTCAGTATGACTCATCCCAAACTCTTCAGTGACTGAGGCGCAAGCGGTAGAGCAAGCCCTGAGCGACGTAGTACAGAACTTTGCTCGACGGTATGTGCACCTGTCCCAAAGTGTCCAGGACCGGTGGTGCGAGTCCACCCGATGGCTACAGAGGTGCAGCGGCCGTTTGATGTTTGGGGATGTGCTGAGATGGCAGAGTGCGCACACACACCTGATTGAGTGTGGCACACCAACGGAACGGGCTCGTCTTGTAATGGGTATGTGTGTTACTGTGTGTACGTAGTGTGTGCTTGTGTGTATGTTAGGTATGTATGTTCGTGTGTACGTGATGTGTGTTCATGTATACGTTATTTATGTTTATGTGTAGGTTTGTATGTTTATGTGTAGGTATGTATGTATATGTAAGGTATGTATGTATATGTAAGGTATGTGTTTTTATGTGCAGGTATGTATGTTTATGTGTACGTTGAGTATGTTTTTGTGTGGATATGTATGTTTTATGTGTGTATGTATATTTATGTGTACATTTGTATGTTCATGTGTATGTATGTATATTTACGTGCACATTTATGTATGTTCATGTGTATGATGTATATTTGCATGTACATTATGTATACTCATGTGTATGTACGTATGTTTATGTGTACGTTTTCATGTGTGTACGTGTGTGTACGCGAGGCAATGCTGTTACTGAGTAGTCCATTTGACTGGTTACGTCAGGGGTTGTTCTGCTGTGGCAGAAAGCGCACACGTATCTTATTGAGTGCCGTACACCCACTCCATATCACCCACCCCATATCATCAATGTGTGTGTAAGACCTGTATGAGTGTGTGTGTATCTATGTATGTATGTGTGTATATATCTATGTGTATATGAGTGTGTGCTTGTCTATGTGTATATAAGTGTGTGTGTATATATGTGTGTATAAGGGTGTGTATAAGGGTGTGTATATCTATGTGTGTGTGTTTATGTTATGCAAATACATATGTGTGCGTGGAGTGTGAATGTATTCGTATGTGTACGATTGATTACTGTCTATGGCGTTCGTACATGTCCCTGTGTTTGTAGTTATGTCTCTGTATCCTATGTACAAGCTGTGGTCATATGTATCCTCAGATACGTCTCTGTATGTACAAACTCACAACACGTTCACACACTCCCCCTCCTCCCCCTGAATTGAACTCACAACCCTGCGCATATTCCCCTACCTACTTCAACTACCGCTCATATTTCTACGTGCAACCACATACAAACACAGACTCTTATCTGCAGCTGTTGGATGCCCATTACCCTGACCTCCGCTACCATCGCGCGGCGGCTAGGTGCATGCTCGACGAAGGAGTGTCTCTAAAGCCATGGCTACGCAACCAGTTTGCGGATAACAACATGCACATGGCCCTTCTAACAGCATGTGTGGACGCCAATCGATTCACGGATGCGTGTCGCGTGTTGGTGGACTTTCTGGATAAGGTATATACACCTACGTGTGTGAGATTGGTATATATATGTGTACGTGTATATATATATATATATATATATATATATATATATATATATATATATATATATATATATGTGTGTGTGTGTATTTATATATATATATATATATATATGTTGTATGTATGTAAGTTTGTATGTATATATGTATGTTACCGTATATATATTTATGTATATATATACATATATATATATATATACGGACATATATATATATAAACATACATACATTTATATATATATATATATATATATATATATATATATATATATATATATATATATATATATATATATATGCATGTATATGTCTGTGTTTACGTATTTATGTATAGTTTATGTTTATATGTATATGTGTATATATGTACCTCTTAAATTATGTATCCAGTACACACAGACCTTCTAACGGCGTGTATGGATGCTCCTGCGTTCACCTACCCGTGTCATGTGCCCGTAAACGTCTAAGCACTTCATCAAAGAGTATGCTTTTGCTTGTAGGTGTGTGTATCGTGTACCTCTGCAGTCCTTGAACACTTTCGTGTGTGTGCGCACCTGACAGTCAGTCCTGTCTGCCTACAGTTTTGTCTGCTTCTGCGTCAATTAATCACAAGCAGCGAGAATGTTGTCCTCGTGCCTCGTGTGTGTGTGTGGAGAGGATGTGGTCTGAGTGTATAGTACAGTTTGCGGTATCAAGCTCTTATGTAATTTTAAGCAATCGAATGAAAGTGACTGTAGGTAAATCATAGAACGTCTGATGAGTTCGACCGGTGATGGGTTCACACAATCTACATACGACTAATTGCTATTTAATAAATTGATTATTAATTTCTAATTATTCCTATATTAATTACTAATTACTTATATTAATAATTGCTAATTAATTTGTTGATTGTTAATTGCTAATTAATTAATTATTAATTGCTGCATTAATCTAATATTAATTGCATCCCCACACGATTGTTTGTTTTGGGGTTTTATCCACCTTGGTTCTAAATGCCAGCTGTAAATCCTTATCCATCCCCCCCCCTAAACCCAAATAAAAATCGATGTAGCTTGCGGACGAAAATACTATAACAAGCACGGCCTCGACGGGTGTACTGTTTCCATGGCAACTGATGTCACGCGCAATGGCTGGATTCAGACAGCACGCAACACTGAGCGCAGAGGACCAACATACACTGTGTGAACTACGAAGGTGTGTTTAGAGGCTTGTATGGGGGGGGTGTTTAGAGACTTGTATGGGGGTGTGTGTTTAGGGACTTGTATGGGGGTGTGTGTTTAGAGACTTGTATGTGCGTGTGTGTTAAGAGGCTTGTATTTGCGTGTGTGTTTAAAGACTTGTATGGAGGTGTGTGTTTAGGGACTTGTATGGGGGTGTGTGTTTAAAGACTTGTTTGGGGTGTGTCTCGCGACATGTATGGGGATGTGTGTTTAAGGACTTGTTTGGGGCTGTGTGTTTAGATACCTGTATGGGGTGTGTGTTTAGAGACTTGTAGGGGGGGGTGTGTTTAGAGACTAGTATGGGCGTGTGTGTTCAGGACCTTGTATGGGGGGGTGTTTAGAGACTTGTATGGCAGAAGTGTTTAGGACCTGTATGGGGTGTGTGTTTAGAGACTTGTATGAGGTGTATGTTTAGAGACTTGTATGGGGGTGTGTGTATAGAGACCTTGTGTGGGGGGGTGTGTGTTTAGGGACTTGTTTGGGGGGGGGGTGTCTCGCGACTTGTTTGGGGCTGTGTGTTTAGAGACTTGTATGGGGGTGTGTGTTTAGAGACTTGTATGGCGGGGTGTGTTTAGGGACTTGTATGGAGGTGTGCGTTTAGAGACTTGTATGATGGGGGGGTGTTTAGAGACTTGTATGGGGGTGTGTGTAGTTTGTGCTATGGAGTGCTTGGGCTGCGGGATGGCTGTCTGATAATGTTATATGCTGTTGTATGTTGTTGTGTACTGTTACATGCTGTTGTATACTCTTTTATACTCTTATTGTTCACTCTCTTGTAATGTGTATGGGGTTATATGTAGTAGTGTCTATTAGATTATATTTACTTTCCAGACTATACCTACTACAAATCCCTCTGGGCCTACATTTACCCCGCAAACATGCGTACGATCGGTGTGCATTCGTTAGTAGTTGATGACTGGGCTACACCACATGTGTGCGTATGTATACCACTGCGTATGTCATGTGTGCGTAGGTAAATCACTGTGTATGTCATGTGTGTGTAAGTGTATCACTGCATATGTCATGTGTGCGAAAGTGTATCACTGCATGTCATGTGTGCGTAAGTGTATCACTGCATATGTCATGTGTGCGTAAGCGTAAGTATACCACTGCGTATGTTATGTGTGCGTAAGTATATCACTGCGTATGTGGGTGTTGACCTCGTGCCACTCAGTAAGCATCCCTGGTGATTGTTTGTGTAATGTAAGTACTACGTCCATAGTTGTTTGTGTGGTGTAAGTACTACGTCAATAGATGTTTGTGTAGTGTAAGTACTAAGTCTATAGTTGTTTGGTAAGTACTAAGTCTATAGTTGTTTGGTAAGTACTATGTCTATAGTTGTTTGTGTAGTGTAAGTACTACGTCTATAGTTGTTTGTGTAATGTAAGTACTAAGTCTATAGTTGTTTGTGTAGTGCAAGTACTATGTCTATAGTTGTTTGTGTAGTGCAAGTACTATGTCTATAGTTGTTTGTGTAGTGTAAGTGCTAAGTCTATAGTTATTTTGTGTAGTGTAAGTACAAAGTTCATAGTTGTTTGTGTAGTGTAAGTACTAAATCTATAGTTGTTTGTGTAGTGTAAGTACTAAGTCTATAGTTGTTTGTGTAATGTAAGTACTAAGTCTATAGTCTGTGTGGACTGTCATTGGTACGTACTTAACCCTGGGGCCCTATCTAACAGTACATTCACTCCGATTCCCTTTTTTGGCTCACTCTGTTCTTTATTTGGCCCACTCTGATTTTCCTTGATTGGCTCACCCCGTTTTCCCTTATTTGGACCATCAGGCGGTTGGATGCCAGCGCGAGTAACCTACAAGCGTCAGTCAGCAACACACTGACACTGTCAGACAACCACGCACACGCACAAGGGGTACAACAAGCACAGGAGATATGCTACATCATCCGCACCATCTTCTGAGTTAAAGTACAGGGACTTGCCATAACCATACTAGGTCATACCATGTTATACCGTATGCGTCGTTTGGACAGTTGACATGTGGTGACATGTTTTTGACACAGGGCATGCGTAGACACACAGACACCCCAACACCCCACAATCACTCGCCTGTCTATCCAGTAGTAGCATGCATGTACTGGGGCTTGCACTAGACCTCACTGGTTGCGTTTGATTGACGTGCGTCGGACAAGTGCTGTCTGATATGTGACACTGGCCCATGAACCAACCCGAGGTGCAGGCCCTATAAACCAAACCGAGGTGCAGGCCCTATAAACCAAACCGAGGTGCAGGCCCCATAAACCAAACTGAGGTGCAGGCCCTATAAACCAGACCGAGCTCCAGGCCCTATAAATTAAACCGAGGTGCAGGCCCCATATATATGTCTACTCTACATACCATCCTTTAAACGTGTGGCGTCGCCATGCTTGGTTCCGCCAGACCATCGTGGCCTGACTTGACTATGGTCCGATCTCTGGGGTTTAGATGCACTCTGGTCCGTCGCATCACGCGTTTGGGTGCACTCGCATGACAACACGCATCTACAGCACAACCTGCGAAGAGGTGGCGGCCCTATTGAAAGTGCGCCGAGGGCTTTTCTTTGGCATGTACCATCCACCTGTACAGTAGACTCAGCATATGTATGACCATCCACCTTAACAGTTAACGCAGCCATATGTATGGCTGTCTTTAAGTCAGCGTATGTACGGCTGTGGTGAATCACGGGGGGGATGCTCGAGTGACCGAGTGTGTGAGGAGGGTTTACCGATTTTAGGGTCTAGGGTTTGGTGTGCTATTGATATGCATCCCCGTCCATCCCGTTGTGCCACACACAACGCCTTCGGCCCTGATTGGATGTGAGCAACGATCTATGGCGTCATCATTTTTCGGTACGTACAGGAGTGTTGCTAATAGATTACGTGACGTCATCAATCCGACGGGTGGGGTGGACCATCTGACAATTGACAGACGATGTGTGGTACGGTTTCCAGATACGAGCCCTACAGTGCTGTAGTAGCACTATCTATAGACGCGTGATAGACAAGGCTCGAGAGCTAAGGTTTATCTATAGACGCGTGAGAGTAAGGTTAACGACCAGACTTCACGTTTAATCTCATTCTGCGATGGTGAATGGGCGGGTGCTTCACCTTGTCGTCCGCCAAGCCCACTGCCACGCATGTCCGAAATAAATTAGTTAAATTAGTTTTAAGTATAACTTATTCGATATTACTTATTTGATATTACTGTTTGCTTATTAAATATTGCTTATTATTGAATATAACTTATTAAATATTACTTACTCAATAATAATAATTAAATGTTAAATATTACATGTTGAATATTACTTATTAAATATTACTTTATTACTTATTGAATATTACTTTTTAAATATTTCTTGTTAAATATCACTTATTGAATGTATATATTTATATATTACTTGTTAAATATTTTTTATTGAATATTACTCATTAAATATTACCTGTATGTATTACTTGTTAAATATTACTAAATTTGATATCTCCTATAAAATTATACGCATTAAAAAACTGCTTATTTTAAAATATTACTTATTAAATATTACTTATTGAATATTACTTGTAAAATATTACTCAATGATAACTATACAATGGTAACTGTACATTGATACCTCTCCAGTGTATATGACGTCTCTATACACATAGGTGCGTGACGGCTGCAACACGAAATATAAATCATATTGTGAGGGCTTTGGGATGTGCAATATGAGTTTATTCAAATGGCAGACTCAGAGTGCGTGAATGTAATTCCTTCTGCTACTGAAATCTTTCCGAGCAGAAATCCCGTAGCCACGTCATCTAACAATTGGGACAGACACAAGCTAAGCTCACTACGTTATGGGGGTACGGAATAGAAGTTGAACGTAAACGTATTTATATTGGATTTATAAACGTTTAAACGGAAATCGGTTTGAGGTTAGGACACAAAGTGCCTAAAGGTGTGGATCAGCCGATATGCCAATGCAATGTACTGAGTGTGCATAGACTAGCGCGTCTGGTTCTTACAAACACGATACCTCGATGGATGCGGTATATAATTCCATGAAAACATAATCCATGAGCCTAGGAGTGTACCATACTTAGTAATTACAGTGTGATTAGATACACATCCTCCTGAATGTGCTAGATGTTAATACTCCAACTGTTACATATACAATCCATGAGCCTAGGAGTGTACCATACTTCCAACTACAGTGGGTGTAGATACACATCCTCCTGAATGTACTAGATGTTAATACTTACTACTACATATACAATCCATGAGCCTAGGAGTGTGCCATACTTTATTCCCAACTACAGAGTGTGCAGATGCACATCCTCCTGAATGCGCTAGATTTTAATACATTGCTTTACATCTGGGCTCCGGTAGCCTTGAGTCCATCCATCTTCTTAACGGATTCAATGGCCTGGTTCAGGCGGGCGTGGTCCTCGGTCTTCTCGATTTTGCCAGACTTCTGCAAGGCCTGTTTATAGATATGAAAAAATATACACGTGCATTTAGTACTTGGCATTACACACTTGTATCATTTAAAATTTGAGCTACACACTTTAATATCCATACAGTGAATAACGACAAATGGTATGTGAACAAAGGACGTATCCATACGCCAGGCCGATCTTAGCACCGCGTCATCTAGTGGACCATGCGTCTGCGTACTTACTATAAACTGAACACTCACAGGCAATAGATATTGACAGCCGCATAAGCATGTGCGACCTCTGAACAGCAATTGCAGATACGCACACATACACAGTGGGGCATGAGTCGTCTGTAGTAATAGAGATACAACATAGCATGCCTATCTACACTTGTATGCCTTTGTACAAGCATGCACACCTCCATACACGTACACAGGCACTCATGCAATTATATAAAATACTAACACCCCACCCATGTACAAATAGCTTTGCTGAATATTATGCACAAAAGTGCCCGCAGGGGGTAAACACAGCTCGGTAGATTGTTGATATTTAACTATGTGTCGTATATTCTGGAATCCTTCCTATACTACTAACACTCCCATGAGAAAGACTAGGTAGTATTTGTTGTTGGTATTTAGATACGTGTCGTATATTCTGGGATCCTTCCGATACTGCTAACACTCCCCTGAGCAAACTTCTGTAGAATGGGTTGTTGGTATTTAACTATGTGTCGTATATCTCAAACTCAATGTATACTACCAACACTCCCACCTGATGGTGACTAGCGATTGCACCCGTCGTGTTATAGCAGGTGCGCTAATGCAGCTACCAGCCCCCAGTTCCATAAAGTTCGGTACATTTCTATACCAAACACATTGCAGTATTCATTTCTAGAACAAAAAGCTGTACACCTCTACACCAATCATATCGACTTTCTGTACCTTACATAAGCCTATTGTGTTAAACCCTGCAAACCCTAAATATCATTGTGTACACCCGGTAGTAGAAAATATATTTTCCAGGAAACAATACTATCACGCATCATGAGAACCGTAAACAGCAGGAGCAACAAACAAAAACACGCTCTATACCCACATATCACATAGACATTAATATATATATAGACACATACACAGACGCACGTACATGTCTAAATTTAACATTTTATGCAATTATACGTACACAAGTGGGAGTATAAGTCGCTATATGTATATATACATGCACAACCACATACACGTGTACATGTATGTGTATGCATACGTATATGGAATTGTACATATACATTTACTTGTACATATATGCATATATGAATATATGTATATATATACATATATATATACATATACATGCATACATACGTATATATATATATATGTATATATATAAATATATATAGGTATGTATGTATGCAATATGTATGACTGCATGTATTATGTATGTATGTATGTATGTGTATGTATGTTTGTTTGTATGTATAATGTACATACATACATACGTATATGTATATATATATATATATATATATATATGCATGTATGTACGTGTATGTAACTACGTAAATACAAACATACATACATATATGTACTATATATATATATACATACATATATATATATATATATATCAGTTTCAAGTACACATCCAGCTGCATCAGTACACACCTTGATCTTCTTAAGCTCTGCGGCGAATGCGTCCTTGACAGGGTCTTTAGACGAGCCAAAGAAGGAACGGCGAGACACCACTTGTGCAACGCGTGAGCTTGAGCGAGCAGCGACTGAGAACATTCTGTTTGCGGTTGTGTGACTGTATGGATATGAAGGAGTGTCATTAATGTAAGCTTGATGTGGACTAAATTATATTGAAGGTTGTGTGCCTGTAGAGATAGAAAGACGAAAGATTGTCACATAAAGTATGGTATGAATTAGACGCGAAAACAATAAAACCTAGAAACGAAAGTGAGATCGTGCATAAGAACACATACACATATTTACACGTACACATACAACCATAAAATCGTATACGTGTGTATGGGTTTGAATTGCTGTACATGTATGAATACATGTGTGAATGTTGTTTTTTTGTGTTATTGCGTGTGAAGAGTTGTACGTATTTTTTTATGCGTATGCGTATGCATATATA
>LUCW03000609.1:0-12500 GCA_001586965.3 Sphaeroforma sirkka
ATACTGTTGTTGTTGTTTATCGGCCGACATCGATGGGCGAACACACTAGTTCTTTTGTCTACCTCTGTATAAACAGCCCTTCTAGTGAGAGTTCGAGAACGGACTGGATGGGTAGATAAATAAGTCGCGATGAGACAGTTTTGGACCAACTATTTACTGACAACCGCAAAATGTCCTATTTATGTATTTTATATTTTGGGGGGGATTCAGCTACAGTACATATTTGGGCTTCTTTTTTTTTGTGACAAACTCGCGGCAGAAAATTTTACAATCTTCTTTTACTATAGGAGTGAGCATATCTATGTTCATGATTTTTCATTTTAGAATGCTATGTAAAATATGGTGTACATAGTACATACTATCTACATACCTTGACATCTGATTTTGTTTTTTTGTATATAAGAGTATAACAAAGCAAAACAATACTTGTCAGAGTTCAGACTGTCAGAGCCTGAGAGTCAGGACTATTTTTTTTTGAATAGAGTAATTAGTACTTAGTACAGGGACCGCCGGGCGCCGGACCGGTCACAAAATCACAATCCTTACGTATGGTCTGTGGACTGTGACTCTGAGTCTGTGCCTCTGTGGAGTGTGGAGAGTTGAAGACTGGAGTCTGTGGACTGTGGATAACTGAAACTGACTAGACTAATGGACTGTCTGTGAGACTGTGACTTTGAGTCTGGGTCTCTCTCTGGGACTCTGTGACGGAAATTCGAGCCTGGTCTATAGTGGTCAGTGACTCAGTGGTCACTGTCTGGTGTCTGGAGTGTGGACTCTGGACTGTCCTGAAATTTTAACCGATAAAATAGCTCATGGAGTAACATATTGTTTGTTTTGTGCCAATTGTTTATGAGGATATATCTTTCTAAAAACCATTAAATAAAAAATATTAGAATGTATTGACAAATAGAAATCACCAAGAGATTTTTTTTGTTGTTTTTTAAAAAAACATATACATCACTTGTTCGTCTCATACTGGGTGACCTATACATATTTAGATATTTCTGAGAGAAACACCATAGCTCATAGTTACTCATATATATCGTACATGTTTTTGTATTTACATAGTACATATTTAGTTATTTATTTCCTGCCCAGTACTGTAATGTCCTCTCTGGTCGAGCAAACAGGAATTTTTGTAAACAGCGAGTTCTGTGTCCATTTTCTATTTTGTTTTTTTAAAAACCTAAATAAACAAAAAAAAAATGACATTTGTCCGAAAACATTTATATTTATACTGTATGTAAATATTGCCTTCTGACCGCATCGTCGTTCAGAGAGGGCCGTAGTTTGTTTTGTGTTTTTTTGGTCTTTTAGAAAATGTAAAACAACAAATAGTAATATTTACATATTTGTGTCATTTGTTACTTTACAGTTTTTGTATGCAAACTTTTCACTTTTGGTTTCTTTTGCTTTGTATTATTGTAAAAAATTATATAATAATGTCAATTGAAGACTGAAATGTGAACGCCAATGGTAATCATTTCGATGAAAAAGTATCCTAATATGGTCGTCTTATTATTTATATGCAGTATGATATGAGAGCTTTTTTTTATGTTCCCGATATCTCATTTTTTAATTTGCAAATATTTTGTATTTACCATTGCATGCTGTATATATGTCGCGGAAACAAATTCCACCGCAGAGCCGCAGACATCTTTGTGTTATCGCCTTATCGGTCTTGTATAATTCATTGTCGTATACTCAATTATTATAAATACAGCGCGCTCAATTTTCTAATTACCAGATCTTTGGAACGCTGTTCATCAACGTACTAAATATTTAATTATGACTGGTAAGCTGATAAAGGTTGTTGCTTGTGCTATAGCAAGTGTGGCTTTGGTCGAAGCAACATGCACCGACGACTCGACATATGATACTGGTCGAAACCAGGCTGAAGTACAATGGGATGCCGCTTGGGGCTACAAGAATGAAGACTGCACGGAGATTAACAATGTCTATAAGCAAGTGCATAAAGCAGCTCCTAGCTCGCCTGAGTGTCTAAACGAAGGTTTCGAGGACGAGCTTGACTCCTTATACGATGATCAAATGGAAAAATGTTTAGTGTATTGTGAGCAGGTAGGTGAGAATTATGCGGAGAGTGCTTGGGCTCAGGCGACCAAAGACAACGAAGACGTGGAGGTTTCCTCTTGTCAATATTTGGATGCTGTTTTCCAGCAGGCTAACCAGCAAACACCCAGTACGCCCGATTGCTTGCATAAGTCTTTCCAGGAGTGGACAAATGCAAAGTACAATGAGGACCTCGACGATTGTGTCGATGAGTGTGTTGGCTATGGTGAAAGCCAGGGTAAAAATCTTGCGCAACAATTTTGTGCAATTGCTCAACCCTTGGGGGCTGAACTTTACGATGAAGGCTTGACTATTGTAATCTGTAATCAGCAAGAAGAACAGGCATGTTTGGACACTTTTGATTCCTTGAGCTATGAGAACTGTCCTGATGTACGCGACAACAGTGCGAACGACGAATATTACAACTCACTGACACAATCGTGCCAGTACACTATCGGGCCCCAACCTGGCAACCCGAATGAAATTACTTGTGAAGCGAAGTGGTTCGGACGACCGGACGATAAACCGGATTGCCCCGGCTTTTTGGCTGACAAGGAGTGTTGCCAATGGTCCAACAATTGTGGAGACTTGCCTAAGTGTACCGCTTCTTATTGTTGTCCCGAGGAATCGAATTATATCAATTGCGAGATCAAGGAGAGTGAAGGGGGAATTAGTCAAAGCCCTTGCGATTTAGATGCCAACAAACAGTGCTGCCGCAACTCGGATAAATGCGGGGATTGGTCCAAGTGCACAAACTCGTACTGTTGCAAGTAAAAGAAGAACTCTCGTTCAACACGTAATCTCGAGAAATTAGAATTTGGTTTTTTAATTATTGTATATTTACACAACAATTTGTGAATCAGTTTTTTCTGGTGATAACACCTCGCTTATTTGATTTTATACCACTATCGAATAACTATTATATTGAAAGCATATGTATGTCATTTAAAAGACTTATTTTAACTATTGATATCATTTAACTCGGACCACGTATGAATCTGTAGCTCATCTGATAGTATTATATACGAATATTATTCAAAACAAGTGACAGTATGTTCGCTTCCCAAACTACATGTCCGCCAAATTGAGTGGTATTCAACATAGCCTTCTAAAATGAAACGGTGGTTAAAACTGAAAGATTTGAAAACATAATAGAATTTTTCAGAATAGGTCATATGTAGGGATATTTATAGGCCCAGACAACAAACTATTGGACAGAGAAGGGGACAGATTCTTACTATAGAGGTTGAACCAAAAGCACCTTACAAAATCAATAGTATTGACTCTCAGATAGCACAACTTCTTCATGTGGCTAGATTGACCCAGTTCTGGTACAAAATGGAATACTTAATAACTTTTTAACCAATAATCCAATAGAGATAAGATTAGGTATACGTTTATTACTTGTCAATATGAAGAAATTCAGTCGTCTAACTTATTAGATGGACTTTTTAAGGTACCTCTGGGTCAACCTCTATAGGAAAAATCTCTGGTCTCTTAAAGCCAATTTTTGATGTTCACAGTTCTTATCCACGCTACAAGCCATATTAGGTTAAACGTTTCCTTCTCACATTTCAACGCATAGAAACGGGTCCCCATCCTAAATATTACTGCTTCATTTGTGCGCTATACGCTTTGAAGTTTGAAGTTTGAGGTCTCTCTGGTCAAAAAATCCACAGCATTTAATAAAAACGAAAACAAAAACAAAACAAAATCACGGAAAAGAAAATCAATAAATACTCTGACCAAGCCGGTAATATAAAGTTCAGTACCACAAAAAACACATAGAATTAAATACCGACAACTTATTTAATTTGCTACCGATCTCAGCTCACTCCGCACTGCGGGTATACATTCATATGAAAAAGAATATCTAAAATTTTATACACATATGGACCACATATTTTTAAAATATGTATGCCTACTCTCTACTCTTTAGTATATAAGGGGCCATATTTAGAAAAGCTACTGTGCTTTATGTTTCACACAAAAAACAAAACTAAAATATCAAAAATACGCTGAAAACTGAACACATTTATGTGTTGAAAAATAAAATACCAGTAACCACTTTTTTCTTTGAAACACTCGCACACACTAACTCGCACACACTCACTCGCACACACATATACACATACATACACATACATACACATACACACATACACACACATCGTATACACAAACATATATATATATATATATATATATGTACTCACGCATGCATTGACACACGCACACACACGCATATATATATATATATATGATTTGATAGATAGATGGATCGATAGATAGATAGATGAGATAGATAGATAGACAGACAGACCAGATGAGACAGACAGATGGATCGATAGATATATGCGTATATATACATATGTGCATATGTATGCGTGTACGTAACGTGCGTGTGCATGTACATATGCATATATATATTAATATATATATATATATATTAATATATATACATATATATATTATATATTAAATATTATATATATGCATATTATTATAATATATATGTATATATATATATACATAATACACCATATGTATATATATATATATGTATATATATATATGTACAATATTATATTGCATATAATACATATACATATACATATACATATATGTATTACATGCATGTATTATATGCACATAACAATGTATGTATATATATACATGAAATACATGTATTATATATGTACATATACAAATACATACATACATATATATACATACATATATATTATATATGTATGGCATATATGTTATATATATATACATGTATATATAATATATATATAATAATATATTATATAACACATATATATATATATATATAATATATATATAATATATATATATATATATATATATATATATATATATATATACATACATATACATATGTGTGTGTGTATATATATATATATATATATATATACCAGTATATATATATATATATATATATATATATATATATATATATATATATAAATGATGGTTGACTGAACATGTACAAGTTTTTTTTACATGCTTCTGTATTTCAGAAACGATACTGTACTGAACATGTATAAGTTTCTACATGTTTCAGTATTTCAGACCCCAAATTTTAAACGGAATTTTAAACGGAAACCCTAAGTTTTTAACAAAAAAAAAAAAACCAAACTTTGGGACAAAAAACAAATTGTCCCCAAAAAAAAAAAAAAATGAACTGAATATGTATTGACATGTGTTTTTTAAAAGAACAGAAATATCATCTGAACATTTATAACAACAGTACTAAGTGCTACTGAATAATTATATTCAATAACAGTTAGTAACAATTGAATAGTTATAATAACAGAAAAGTATAACTGAAGAATATAATGAGTACAAATAAATAATTGAAATAACAGTAAAGTACAAAGGTACAACTGATTAACTATAATTACAGTAAAGTACAACAGAAAAATTATAATTACAGTAAAGTACAACTGATAAATTATAATAGTAAATTACAACTCTTATAATAATAACAATAATATCAGTAAAATACAACTAAGCGATAATAAAAACAGTAAAAGAACAACGGAAAAAAAATGTAACAGTAATAACAACTGAACATTTATAAAACAGTAACAACAACTGAACATTTATAATAACAGTAATAACAATTGAACATTTTAATAACAATACCAACAACTGAACATTTATAATATCAGTAATAACAACTGAACATTTATAATAAAGTTAACAACAACTGAACATTTACAAAAACAGTAATAACAACTGAACATTAATAATATCAGTAGCAACAACTGAACAGTTATGATAACAACCAATACAACTGTACATGTATAGTATCAGTAATAACAACTGTATATCTATAATAACATTATAAACAACTGAAAATATATATTAACAGCAAGTACAACTGAACACATATAATAACAGTAAATAAAACTGAACTTGTATAATAACAGTAACGACCATTTATAACAACAGTAATAACAATTGAACATTTATAATAACAGTAATAACAACTGAACATTTACAACAACAGTAGCAACAACTGAACATTTTGATAACAGTAATAACAACTGAACATTTACAACAACCGTAATAACAACTGAACATATATAATAACAGTTGTATCAACTGAACATTATAATAACAGTAATAACAACTGAACATTTATAATAACAGTTATATCAACTGAGCATCTATAATAGCAGTAATAACAACTGAACATTTATAATAACAGTTATATCAACTGAGCATCTATAATAGCAGTAATAACAACTGAACATATATAATAACAGTTATATCAACTGAACATTATAATAACAGTAATAACAACTGAACATTTATAATAACGGTAATAACAACTGAACATATATAATAACAGATATATCAATTGAACATTATAATAACAATAATAAAAACTGAAAATTTACAATAACGGTAGTAACAACTGAGAATTTATAATATCAGCAATAACAACTGAACATTTATATTAACAATATAAAAACTGAGTATTCATAATAACAGTAATAACAACTGAATATTTGTAATAATAGTAACAACAACTGATCAGTTATTATAACAGCAATAACAACTGAATATGTAGAATAACAGTAACAACAACTGAACATTTATAACAACAGTAGTAACAACTGAACATTTTAATAACAGTAATAACAACTGAACATTTATAATAACAATAATAACAATTGAACATTTTTAATAAAGTTAACAACAACTGAACATTTATGATAACAATAATGTTAAATGAACATGTATAACAACAGTAACAACAACTGAACATGTGTAATAACAGTAACAACAACTGAACATACATAATTACAGTAACAACAACTGAACATTTATAATAACAGTAATAACAACTGAAAATTTATGATAACAGCAATAACAACTGAACATTTATAATAACAGTAATAACAACTGAATATTTGTAATAATAGTAACAACAACTGATCAGTTATTATAACAGCAATAACAACTGAATATGTAGAATAACAGTAACAACAACTGAACATTTATAACAACAGTAGTAACAACTGAACATTTCAATAACAGTAATAACAACTGAACATTTATAATAACAATAATAACAATTGAACATTTTTAATAAAGTTAACAACAACTGAACATTTATGATAACAATAATGTTAACTGAACATGTATAACAACAGTAACAACAACTGAACATGTGTAATTACAGTAACAACAACTGAACATTTATAATAACAGTAATAACAACTGAAAATTTATGATAACAGCAATAACAACTGAACATTTATAATAACAGTAATAACAACTGAACATTTATAAGAACAGTAATAACAATTGAACATTTATATTGACAGTAATATCAACTGAAAATTTATAATAACAGCAACTACAACTGAATATTTATAAGAACAGTAATAACAACTGAACATTTTTAATGACGATAATAATAACTAAGCATTTATAATAACATTAATAACAACTGAACGTGTATAACAACAGTACTAAAAAATGAACATTTATAATAACAGTAAAAACACCTGAACATGTATATAGTAACAGTTGTAACAATTGAACATGAATAATGACAGTTGTATTAATTTAACATGAATAATAACAGTATTTAATGTACGACTGAACATGTATAACAATTACACCCTAAATATAGCGTTGTTGTATCAGATGTTTAGCAAGACCGTGTTTAAAAGTAACGGGGACGAACCGGAACATGCTTTTTATTCTGCGACCATGAAATTCTCGGGTCACAATTACATATTTCGGCGCAAGCACAACAACGGAAGTTAGGAAACAACAGTAATAACAACTGGCCATGAAACGATGGCAACAGCTGCAATGGGCAGAACCTTGACGATCAATCCTGAATGCACATAACAATAGTGCAGAAGACGACACTGGCGAACTGTTCAGACCACTCTAGCAAATTCCTTAATAGCCATGTAAACCATACATGAAGTTTATTTATAAGACTATACCTTAATTGAGTGAATATAAAGAGTACTGCGGGTGTACCTGGTTGCCGTACACTGCAATGGGCGGGGTGGGGCCCTCTGCACTTAAACACGTGGGGTCTAGAGCCTGTACATGCAAACTGTACTATGTAAAGCAATACCTATCTATACAGTATTAACAAAAGATTCTAATAAAATGTAATTAGCCTTCTCAAATAGACGTGTGTGAGTTGTGTGGCTATGGATCACACAGTTTTTTACTACACGTAACACGACCACGTCTCCATATTCCATAACCTCTTGAAATAATCACTTACAGGAGAGGCTATGTAGATACCACCTAGAGTACTATTAAAAGTATTGAACCCTAAAGTCTAGTAAACTGTAACTCTGACTGTGTATTTATTTATTTGTTTTTGAAGTTGATTTAGATATTTTTAGAAATCGGCTTCTGTAAAATGTAAATATGAAAAAAATGTAAATAGTTCTCAAAACAGTAGGTGAGTAGGATATCAGCAGTTTATTACACAATTCTCCGAGCTCTCCCAGCAAGAATGCACGGATTGTATCCCCATCCAATCCTCTGCACAGCATAGTGTTGCTCTGGCGCCCATCTCTCTCCTGTCATATCAGCTCCATCAGGCTGATTATATCAGCACACTAATCGCCCTGACAGCTTCTTCTCTCCTTGCCTCAAGCATTAGTGGTAGAAACTTGTAGTTCGGTACCTAGTAAAGTACCGAACTATGCTATTGTGAAAACAGAGAATTTCATAGCCGCCTAAAAACAAAATAGAAAAAATAGAAAAAAACAAAGGGGATTTTTAGGGTTTTAGACAGCCTCCTAAAAAAAAATTTGAAAACAAAACAAAGTTTATTCGAGAGAAGCGGGCGAGGCTATTGCTTTATTTAAATATGCTTTTTCATAGCCTCCGTAGATACTTCCGTGAGTCATGCATGACTCATGAGTCGTAAGTTCGTAGCTCATAAGTTAGCCCAGCAGTACGCAGTATGAACTGATGGGCCCATCAGACTTCAGTGCATACTGCATACATATCCTTTTTTTATCACTAAAAGCTTTAAATATTAGGTCCCCCAGAACTATATTTTCACAAACAAGAATTAAAGTGAAGCTTTTTATGCCCATTTGAGTCCCTGTACATGAATATAGAAAGGCCAAATATACGAAACACGATGTGGTACCAGCAGTAGATGAGATACGGTTATTGGGGGGGCTTTCCCCCCCCCCCCAACAACAACAACAACATTTTATTTTTTGGAAATCTGGACCGAAACGTCAACCAAAATTTAAGTTGCAGTTCAACGATCATGGGGAGCGCTTTCACAAAACAAATAAGGGTACGAAAACCCAAAAAAAATAAAAATATTTCTCCCTATTTTCAGAGTTTTAGTTCCCCACCGACGTCAGCGGTGTTTTATTTAAAATCTGTCTATTGAATGCTATGATCAGGGCCATCACCCTGAGGCCTGGGCAGCTAAATGGAGAGAGAGAGAGTATGTATACTACGACAAGACGGTTGCGACACTCGCGACTCGCGAGTCGCCCGTGGCGTGTCGTCAAAGCCAATAGACCTGTCGTTTATCAGCTCAGCCCACACAATGCCCCATGATGGCTTCCCCTGCACCCCATCACATGACACATGGTGGTCACTAGGGGCCCTGTCGGCAGTGCTGGGGAGTGCTTGAAACAGTGATGAGTGATCTGTGAACTTCATGTTGGGGACTTGTCAGTTGTCACTTGAGCCTTGCCTCTTGAGTTGGAGTCTTGGTCTTTGAGTTTGGAGACTTGAAGTTGGGGCTTGGCCAAGATACAGAGTACTCTGGACTGAGATTATAGGAGTCGGCTCAATGCTCAATGCTGGTGTTGGAGTGAGTTGGACTGTTCACTGTTGTTTTCGTACATACTACATAAATAATTTTTAAAAATTAATAATTAATAAAAACAAAGGTCGATCCCTCACAGCCCCCGCAGGTCGGCAAACTTTACTAAATTTACCAAAATCAATGACAACCTTTTCTCGATTTGGGTGTAATTTGATCCCTATATATAGATTAATAAATACCACAGTGATCAGAGGACAGTTTTATTTAAAAAACCCTATTTTTTGGAGTACACGGCTCGCTCCAGTGAGCCCACACTCACACAGGTGGCACAGGCCACACCGCCACATGCCCTCCAGTGCCCAGGGTGACTTTTACATACTGTTTTACGGTTTTACTTTCATTTGATTATTTTGGTTTTTTTCATTCTTATCATTCTGATTTTTGAGTGTGCATAAAAACATGATGGAGTAGCTGTACTCATATTGTGATGAACACATAAAACAATAACCTATACAACAAAAAAACTAAAATAATAAATATGCCACAGGCGCACTCTGGCACACACACATGAGTCATGACTCATGACACAGCCTGCTGCTGGCACTGTGACTGTGAGCCTGTGGCACAGGCCAGTGGCTACAGAGTACACTGTTTGTACAGAGTTATAACAAACTGCAGAGTACAGACCCACAGAGTCGTCTTCAGCTCTGACTGATGACATCATAGAGAATTATTGATCAGACATTATTCAGTCATCTCGGAAATCTCGTTCCAGTGTTCTCAAATGAGGAAATATGAAGACTAGGGAATCACATGTGCAACTTTGCAAGTACATACTATTTACGTAGCCTCCTGACATCCTTTACTTATTTGAAAGACTATGAATGGGTCCTATGACTACGGGTAAATAAATAACGTACATAGTCTTTTTCACACTCTAATAAACTGGTGGCATGATGTTACAATAATATATATATATATATATAGCTACCACATGAACGTTCGTTAAAAAAATTGTTCCTTCCCGTCGCGACAGAGATCGATATTTACCTTTTAAAGTACCTGTACCGATTTGAAATAAAACTATAAGGTATGATCAGAACGGTATACAAAGCCCATTTCTCTGCCGATTGAATTGATAATTATGTGACTTCTCAGGTATAGACGACCTACTTGTGCAGGCGTGATACGTATCAAAATGAATCATGCAGATTTAAGAGAAAATGAGACAAATATATATATATATATATATATATATATATATATATATATATATATATATGTGTGTATGTGTATTGTATGTATATGTATATATATATATATATATATATATATATATATATATATATATATATATATATATATATATATATATATATATATATATATATATATATATATATATATATATATATATATATATATATACAAACAAACATATACAATATAATATATAAATATATATATATATATCAAACATATTTGGATACATACAAACATATATATACTTTATATGCATGTGTATATACAAAACATGAACGTGCATAATGCGTGTATATATATATTATATATATATATATATATATATGTATATATATAATAATTATTATTGTAATATTGTATGCATGTACATGCACATATTAACATATATATATATTGCAGACGGATGACGCACGTGCATGTTATATATAATTAGAAAATGGTGCAATATATGTTCGATGCCATTGACCTTTTTTTTGCAACATATTGCATATATTTTTATACACATGCTTTTTTGCGCGCACACGCATTGCGCCATGCACGCACATAATATGCATGTAACACCAATCAACATATCACCAATAATATTACATATGCATATATATGTATATATGTATATATTAATATAATACGCATATACATTAATATGTATATGTATATAATAATATATTATTATGTTATTACATACATAGCTATAATACATATTAATATTGATATTATGATGATGTGATGACATGTGCAATATGTGTATGTGCATGCATGCATGTAATATATATATATAATATACATAGCCAATATAATTAATTATACATAATATATATATGTACATATAACAAACACATGCACGCATATTATTATTATGTTTATTATTATCCCATATATGCATATTATATGTACATATACATACACACAATGTAAAACATAATAACAATAATGTACATACATATATATTATTATATATAATATTATTGGCTACATGTATTATTGCATATCCATATATCCATATATCCATATGCGTAATATACATTATTATTATAATACATTATTATATAATATTATAATTATAATATATTAATATTATAATATATACATATACATAATATATATATAATACATATATTCAAATATTATATCCACAAACAATTCAGTACACAATATATGTTTATGTATATACGCATACATATGCGTGTGCATGTGTACATACGTAATGTGTGCATGTTAATATGTACATGAAAACGTGATGTATGCCAATATAAACATATATATACGTATACATATATTAATGATTATGATAACATGGATGTTGTTGGCACATGCGTATATATATATATTATATGTAATAATA
>LUCW03000609.1:15000-57500 GCA_001586965.3 Sphaeroforma sirkka
TTAAAGCGTCGTCCGTAGTTCTGGCGCTTTTGACCATTGGTGCCTGTGGAGTGGCCATCTATGGAGATGTGCTGGTGTGTGATTGTGTGTTTATGTGTTGATCTTATTGTGGGATTGTGTGTTAGTGTGATTGTGTAATTGTGTGTTTGTGTGTTTGTGTTTTGTGTATTTGTATGATTGGGTGTTTATGTGATGGTGTGATTGTGTACTGTGTGTTAAGTTAGTGTTTGTCTGTGCGGTGGTCTTCTATTAAAGTGTACCCATTAGCTGTGCACACTTACCTACTACTCTCCTGTTCCTTTGGTGTCATCCGTCTGTGCGTGTGGCTATTTTCTCCTGTGTTTGGTGCAGTCTGTCTGTCTGTGAATGTGTGCTCACACACCTCTCACGACATCACACTCTGCAGATGGCTCAGGGCATAGACCTCTTCACCAACACGTACACAAATGCCACAGATATCATTGCAGACATCGAGTTCATGGCACCGCAGGTAGAGACGGTAGCATTAGCAGCGGTAGACATACTGGAGGACGTCAGTGAGCTGTGTCCAGACACGTCAGAAACCATCGGTGGGTTGTACGTGACTGTCAATTAAAGAAATTGCATCTGTTGTGTATTCTTATTTATATTTGTATTGGAGTATATGTCTCTGTGTGTGAGTGTATGTGCTGTCTATGTGTGTCGTTTATGTGCCATGTCTGTGTGTGTGTGTATGTGGGATGTTTTGTGTTATATATATATATATATATATATATGTGTATATATATATATATATATATATGTGTGTGTGTGTGTGTTTGTATGTTTGTATATATAAATATATATATATGTGTGTGTTGTATACCGGAGTAGACTACACAATTGTTCTGACCTTGAACATATAGCTCATGCATCACCTTCTCTACTGGTATGCATAAAGTGAGTACGTTAATCTACGTATACGTACAAACCTTTCCACTTGGCAACAGTGCGTTGAAACGCAAATTGATACGCGTTCACTGGCCCACAGACTCACCCGTCTTTGTCATTGTCTCCCTGGCGTTGTGTAGAAGGTGCCGTTGCAGTTGTTACGGCTGGGTCTGCCCAGGTGGTACAAGAGCTCAACAATGTGGTAGAGCGCGCAGGGGAGTTCTATACGAATGCTGAAGATTACCAAGATAAGGTATGCCACCTTGTACGATCCTGAATCGTGTGCGGATGTGCGCCTATACATGCACATGCATATATATATATTATTATTTTAATATTTTTATATTAATATATATATATTCTAATATATAAATGTGTGAGTGTGTGTGTGCGTGAATATATATATATATATATATATATATAATATATATATGTGTGTGTGTATATATATTTGAGTGTATATATATTTGTATATATATATATATATATATATATATATATATATATATATATATATATATATATATGTGTATGTGTGTATATATATAATATGTTTATATATATATATATACATATATATATAGATCTCAGCGTCGCCATCTAACGCATCTCAGCTGGGGCGTCACCGCTGCCCCTCTCTGTAGTCCTACCCCTGCATGAGTCATGATCGCTAACCTCCACCCCCTCTCATTGCCACGTACACACACCCCCTCAGCTCTACACCATCCGTCTCGCCCAACAAATCGCCTTGTGCGCGTTTTTTGCGTTGATGGCTCTCCTGTCTCTGGTGGTCGTGAATACCATCTTCGTCTCACCCGCATTACTAGAAGATACTGTCCCGTTTGAACTTTCGGACCGGTACGCCCTGTTTAAGGGGTGCAGGGCGTGGTTACGCGTGTTCCTACTTCCGTTGAGTGTGGTGGTGGTAGTGCTGGCGTTCGTTGCGGTGGCTGCGAGTTTCTTTGTGACTATCGGCGCAGCGGACTTCTGCATTGCACCAGACGAATACATCTCAGCTCAACTGGCCACCGATGTGGAAGAGTAGGTGCTGCGATGCAAATGCATGGGGTGTCTTGCTTTCTACGTGGTGTTATATATATATATATATATATATATATATATATATATATATATATATACACACATACACATATATATATATATATATATATATGAGTGGGTGGATGTGTCCATGAGTGCGCCTAGTTCAACTATTCGCGTCTTTACGCTGTTGTAGGAGTAGACGCTAAGGGGGCTGTGTAATATCTACCGGTACACACTCATTTACACACCAGCGTCTTGCATAGTTTCACTGCACCAAACCACCGTACGGTTATGTACTAAAACAACACATCATTGATCAACCCGGCACTAATCTCTTTCAACCCCCTGCCCGCTGTAGACGCTTAGGCTACTACATCCACGGGTGTGATGGCGTTAACCCCAACACTCGGCTGATCGAAGACAGTGCGCAGTGGATGGTACAGGCAGAGGATCTGCTGTGGGCACAGGTAATTGGCACAGACAACTGCCCAGCCAACGCACAGGACGACTACACCGACCTCATGACACGCCTTAACCAGACGGTGGATGTGGTAGGTGGTTGCTGTCATGTGAACGTATTGACTAACCAGACGGTGGATGTGGTAGGTGGTTGCTGTCATGTGAACGTATTGATTAATCAGACGGTGGATGTGGTAGGTGGTTGTTAAGCCAATGGCGTGTCATGTGAACGTATTGACTAATCAGACGGTAGAAGTGGTAGGTGCTTAATCAGACGGTGGATATGGTAGGTGGTTGCTGAACCAATGGCGTGTCATGTGAACGTATTGAATGGCGTGTCATGTGAACGTATCGATAGGCAAAGCCTGCGGTACTTTAGCATCGTACCATCCCACACGTCGTGTCATGTACAAGCACACCACACCCACTTGTGTGTGCGTCTGTGTTGGCTGGTATGCATACAGGAGCTTACACTTCTTACACCTCTTATAGTAGTTTATTATCATAAGCTGCTTACACCCTTGGCGTCGTATCTTTCATCTCCAGGGACTGCAATTGGTGAACAGTGCGCGTGGCTACGTCTCCTGTCGCACGGTCAACGGAATATATTCCGAGGCTGTACATTCGGTATGTGCTTAAGTGTGTGTCATTTATGTGTTCAAGTGTGTGCTAATCAGTGTATGTGATGTATTTGAGCTGCCCAATGGTCTCCGAACGGAAGTGTAAGTGTGTCAGATGGTCTTCTGGTTTTACATACAAAGTAGGTGTAGTGTGTGTACTCGTATCGCCTGTTTATACAAAGTAGGTGTAGTGCGTATACTCGCATCGCCTGTGCTCGCACGGATTAGTACTACCATCACCTCGACACCGCTTTATTCTGCGATCGACGGTTGATTTTGATATATGCCTACACAAGTATGCAATAAACACATGCTCATATACACCATACAAGCATGCACTGTACATAGACACATGCTCATATACACCACACAAGCATGCACTGTGCATAAAAACATTCACATATACACCACGAAAGCATGCACTGTGCATAAACACATGCTCATATACACCACACAAGCATGCACTGTGCATAAATACATGCTCATATACACCGTACAAGCATGTACTGTGCATAAACACATGCTCATATACACCACACAAGCATGCACCGTACATAAACACATGCTCATATACACCGTACAAGCATGCACTGTGTATAAGCACATGCTCATATACACCTAGCTACACTGGCGCAGAGACTCAGCATCACTTTTATTATTACCCAATTGACCCCATACACTCAATCGCATAGGCTACTTACTACAAATGACAAATGGGATCATAGTTAGGAAGATGCTCTCCCCAAAAGATCAATTTGTCCATACAAACATACAACACCTTCTCAAGCACATACACACAAAACCTCCTCATGCATGACATCCTCCAACGACATACTCACACAGTCCAATGACCTACCTCTGCACAGGCGGGGTGTGCGTCTGTGATGGACGGTCTGTTGTTGCTGTGGGCCGGTGCGCTGGTGTGTTCTGTGGCGTTTGCGGTGACTGTGATGGTGTACCCGAGGTATGTGACCACAACACTCCAAGCCATGGAGGACAAATGGGAGTCCACAACATCGGTAACGGGGCTGAAAGAAAAAGACCAGTACATGTCCCGAAAGTGAGGGCTGGGACGAGGCGGGGAAGAAATTAGTAGCTAGATCGATGGTAGTACCATTGGCGGGCTAGGATGTATGGATATGTGTGGGCTAGTGAGCATTGCAAGACATGTCGACAAGGAGGCATTTTGGGATACAGTCGTTAATCAGTACAAATACGCATCATAATAATTGGACAAGTATTGTAGTGATTAGATAGATAAATAGGATAATAATTAGACAAATAAGTAATACAATAATTAAACATATAAGTATCTACAGTACTTGTACTTGGGTAACTTTTAAGGTACAATAATTTAAAAACAAATGAGTATTGTAATATATCAAAAATAAACAAATAAGTAGTATAGCAATTAAACCAATAAGTAGAAAGATAATTAGACAAATGTGGCGTAACAATTAAACAAATAAGTTGTATACCATTTATTACATAAGTATTATACTATAATAATTAGACAAATGAGTATTATAATAATTAGACGGCAAACAAGTATTGCATACAATAATCAAACAAATAAGCTTTATACTATAATAATTAGATAAATAAGTATTATAATAATCAGACAACCAATAGTAATACATACATCAATTAAACAAATAAGCATTATACTAAAATAATTAGACATGTTTTACAATAAGTAGACAACTAATAACCAATACATAAAATGATTATACAAACAAGTATTATACTATAATAATTAGACAAATAAGTATTATAATAATTAGACAACTAATAAGTATTACATACAATAATTAAACAAATAAGCATTATACTATAATAATTAGACAAGTAAGTATTATACTATAATAAATAGACCAATAAGTATTATATTAATTAGACAAAAGTACTATAATAATTTGACAACTATGTACTACAATAATTAAACAAATAAGTACATGTAATACAATTATTAGACAAATAGCTAAATATAATAATTAGACAAAAATACTATAATAATTTGACAATAACTATAACTAAGTACCACGATGATTAAACAAAATAAGTATAATATAAAAATTAGTCAAATAAGTATTATAATAAATAGACAAAACGATTATAATTTCAGTCAAAGTAGAAGTACAAATTCTATTATAGGTGAGTGTGTGCATACGAGTGCAGATACATGGGTTGAAATAATCGAAGAACTTTACGGAAGTGGAAAAAAGAGGGCATTGAGACTAATGTACAAATGCAGACCAGATAAAATAATACACCATTCAGCACTGCTCGAGAAAATTAAGGCAGGACTTCCCAAGGGAATGTATGAGGAGGATCTTACCCTCCACGACCACCCCCCCCACTAAGTTAATAACAAACGACTAGAGAGACGGGTGGTTTATGATTAAAGATGTATCCATGGTGATGTCAACCTACAATAAGCGACTAGAGAGACGGGTAGTTTATGGTTAGAGAAGTATCCATGGATTCTGTTAACCTGTGCTATAAATATAAAAGCGGCTAGAGTGACGGGTAGTTCATGGTTAGAGAGGTATCTAGGGTGATGCTAACCTGCGCTATTAATATAACAAACGACTAGAGAGACGGGTAGTTTATAGTTAAATAGGTATTCAGGGTGGTGTAAACCTGCGCTATCAATATAACAAACGACTGGAGAGACAGGTAGTTTATGGTTAGCGAGGTATCCAGGGTGTGGCTAATTTGCGCTATTAATATAATAAGCGGCTGGAGTGAGGGATAATTTATATTTAGAGAGGTATCCAGGGTGGTGTTAACCTGCGGTATTAATATAATAAGCGGCTAGAGTGACGGGAAGTTTATTGTTGGAAAGGTATCCAGGGTGTTGCCAACCTGCGCTATTAATATAATAAGCGGCTAGAGCGACGAGTAGTGTATGTTTGGAGAAGCATCCAGGGTAGTGCTAACCTGCGCTATTAATATAATAAGCGGCTAGAGTGACGGGTGGTGTATGGATGGAGAGGTATCCAGGGTGGTGCCAACCTGCGCTATTATTATAATAAGCGGCTAGAGAGACGGGTAGGTGATTGTTAGAGAAGCATCATGGGTGGTGCTAACCTGCGCTATTAATATAATTAGCGGCTGGAGAGACGGGTATTTTATGGTTAGAGAGGTATCCAAGGTGGTGCTAACCTGCGTTATTATTACAATAAGCGGCTGGAGTGAGGGATAGTTTATATATAGAGAGGTATCCAGGGTGGTGTTAACCTGCGCTATTAATATAATAAGCGGCTGGAGAGACGGGTAGTTTATATTTAGAGAGGTATCCATGGTGGTGTCAACTTGCGCTACTAATATAACAAACGACTGTAGAGACCGGTAGTTTCTGGTTAGAGAGGTATTCAGGGTGGTGTAAACTGTGCTATCAATATAATAAGCGGCTGGAGAGACGGGTACTTTATGGTTAGAGAGGTATCCAGGGTGGTGCTAAACTGCGCTATTAATATAATAAGCGGCTGGAGAGACGGGTACTTTATGGTTAGAGAGGTATCTAGGGTGGTGCCAACCTGCGCTATTATCATAATAAGCGGATAGAGAGACGAGTAGTTTATAAAAAAATATCAATCAAACTAGGATTAGGCATTTTATCTCTCGCTGTAAACCGATGACGGTGTCTTTAAATGTTCTAATGGTGATCGAGGGAACCATATCACAACGCGGAGGTGGCTTCAATACTGTCTTACACATCTACCCCACTCGTCTTCCTGCTACAGAATGGTACTCCCATTATCAAGTTTACTAGTGTATCACATACACCCCATCTTTCATTTCGAGTAGAATTCAATAGGATCACGACCCTTTTGAATATGACATTATCATGTATGAACCCCTCGGGCAATCTCGTTCTCGTTTCAGTTGGAATGGTAGCTACGGGGTCGTAGCGTAGGCCTTCCCTGTTTTCGACAGCGATGGTAGATGGTAGCTACGAGAATCGTGACACACAGGCTTCCCTGTTTTGTACAGGGATCCAAGGAATCGTACCTGGTGAAGGGTCTCCCCTGGTGTTCCTCCTTCACGCTTTCGGAGGGCAGGTGCAAAACCTGTCCTCCTACACCCTCGGAGCAATTAAATGAAAGTAAGTAGCTAATAAAGGAAAACTATAACCAGAATGAAAATAACTCTGTTTAGGCACATACAATTCCCAGGGTGAATGCGAGAGACAGATGAGTAATCCCCGGAAAAAGATAGCTCTACTCTTCTCGTACACTGAAGAAAGATAGCTCTATCCTTCTTCTCAGGAGACAAACATAAGGTCACCTCACTGTTTAAGTTAGCTATCCTATTCACTATTTAGTCATTAAATTGTAGTGTACAATAGACCCCCAGCGTGAGTGGAGTCTAATCTTTAGTCTCTGTTCCTCCCTTTTTGCCCGAGATCTCTAACTCGTACTCTCAACAACCGTGGTTTGACACATGAGATATAGTTGGAGGTACCTAGTATAAAATCTACAATACGACTCATGAACTCAAGACATAATTTAGTACAGCATGTATATATGTGAACACAAGCAATACTTGATAGCCATAAAAGGTTGGGTGTAGAGCTAGGTAGTATCCTGGAATGTATCACCTCGGGCACATGAAGCAGTGTCTTTTTACGGCTGTAGCATAAATAAGGTAGCTAGAGGCAAATTATCTAGTTAACAGCTATATCTATTGCCATGTCATTTAATGGGGTTGAACCACCTATATATCTGATAAAAGGAGCTGCCTCTTAGATTGTTCTATTGTAGGCTGGCGCCATTCAATATGGGGTTTATAGAAGTCCAGTGCGCAAACAGTCGAAGTGATCGGTGGTGCACTGGGTCGCAATGAGAATATTTAAAAAAAAACAATTAGAGATGACACTCTCTGAGCGAACTTCAATGCGTAGCACAACCTCTAGCATGACCACAGCACAGTCCACACATGTTCCAGCAAAGATGTCTGCTGACCAAATCTCACTCTTTCCAGAATAACACTCATGGGATACCTTTAATCCACACCCAAATCTGTCTCCGTTGAATAATTCGATCACTTCTCATCAATATATATAATCAATTTATGATGTCTACTTCCCCAAATGAGTTTTACAGTATATTAACTGAATGTGTATACATGTAAAGGTATCTAGACACCCCCTCTACCATAGATCTGAAGGGCTGCTATGCTATGCTACTCCCGGAGGGATTCCCGAAGGGGGTGTAGGAGGGCAACCAGCCGATACCATTCACTACTCTTCCCCTAAGATAGAGAAGGGGGGAGGCGAACTTGTAGGAGGGTTACCCCCTCTACCACTCCCCCCTTATGATAAATATAAAGAATGAAGGAAGCCTGCCTGCCTGTCTGCGTGTAGACACCCTCCACCAAGTGTGTTACGATCCTCTAGCTGTCGTCCCCCATTTAGTGTTTCCTAACATTATGTTGTCTGTACCATCGCGTCAAAATGAAGGGTGAGCGCATGAATACTTTCCATATACTTGCGTCATCGCATCTCTATTCCTGTGGTTCCACTGAGCAGGCTGCTACCAGAGGGACTACTATTTGCGTATGGTCTGGGTTGTAGCTCGCAGAACGAACGAATTAGCACTGTTTTAGTATTATTACCTGTGTTGCGTGACGATGCATCGCAAGTACTAGTGTCAATCGGTAGTTATTTGGTGTGTTTGTATACACTTACTGTATAAAGAATCCTTAGGTGTATAAGTAATCGATGATATCATTTGGATTGTTTGTGTGTATAGTTTAACATTGCACCAAATACAGTAAATATAACTCCTTGGTGTATATGTTTGAAACAACTCAGGAGTTCTGCCAAGGACATCCGGACACTCTTTAATACAACACTTGCGCTGGTTACATTTAAATTCCAAAAAGTTTATTATTAGACATATTAAAGTTCATTAAAATAGATATATTAAGATATACAAGGGCGGGTTATTCACTACCCACGTCCTCATACACTCTCTGAGTTTAACGCAACTGCCCTCCAGCTGGCTGTGTGTGTTTTGCATCTCTCGTATTTGGCTGCACCTTCCGGTTGTCTATGGCCTGTGTTGCAAATGGTTCGTATCCAAGTGTGCCTAGTCAGAACCAGCGCAGACCTCGTACTCAGCCACAGCTTGGTTGTCAGTTGGTCATTCCCTCACCACAGCCTGGTTGTCTGATACTCTGTTGGTTGCCTCCTTGTTGTTTCACCTCTTCCTGGGGTTGGCTGTTTCCCGCGGACCCATACATCAAATATGCAGGTGTATATACATTGCTGTGTGTATGTCACTTGTGTGCTGTGTGTGTGTCACTTGTGTGCTGTGCGTGTTTATGTAGTTCATGACCAGTTGTGGTAGGTGTCGTATCCCGTGGTGTAGATGCCCCTGAGTTCCAGGTGAATGTTGTATAAGTCGGTGCTCTGCTTCATCTCCGTGTCGATCAGCACGTGCAGGTGAGTGGGACATCGGCGCACAAACTGCTGCAGCTCATTGTACGCAATCTCAATGGTGTGCATGGCATGGCTCAGCTGTGTGGTCAAGTGAGTAGTAGAATGTCCAGAGGTGTAAGTATCTTCTATGTGTGCGTATGGTTTATGCTCAACTGTGTTGTCAGGTGAATAGTAGAATGTACATGTAAGTATCTGCTACGTGTGCGTGTGATTTACGCTCAGCTGTGTGGTCAAGTGAACATTAGAATGTACAGAGGTGTAAGTTTCTGTTACGTGTGCTTATAATCCAGGCTTATAAATTGTCCTTGCGATACTCGTTCGTACAGATTCAATGGTGCTGCGTACAGGCGTCCTTGCATATATGAACTGATGGAAAGCCCACCAACATACGTTTTAAAATCACCTCACACACTCACGAGCGCTCTGTAACGAAAATAGAAAGTGTGAGAGAGAGGCGGTGCACGGTGCGTCTGAAGGGACTGTGGCCGAGAGAACACGCGGTGGCGTAGTCATCCGACAGGTGGTTGTCTATTCGACCATGGCTTATGCATAGCCACAGTTTGTTGGTGCCTATGTACTGTCGCATACCAACATCGGCACAGGCGCCATATTCCGTGTAGACGAACAACCGACGATAATATGGTCCACACGAACCACGAGCGTACACACACCTACACATAAAATGTGAAGAAAGACTTCACCAACAGGTGGACAGGAGTTAAACTCGTATCTTCTGTCGCTTTATATATTTTTGTACACTTGAACAGACAAATACTATCAACTCCGAACTACCCAAGCATGAAGTACTGAACGCAATGCTATGGGGAACACGCATATATATATATATATATACATATACATACATACATACACACATACACACATATAAAATATATATTCAATCAAGTATATATATATATATATATATATATACATGTATTAGAACGTACAGCCACTCAGCTAGCAACTAATAGCATACGGGCACTGACCTTGTGGATCTGGGCCAGGAGTTCCTCCTTGGTCTTGCACTTGTTGATGTGCGACTGGAAGTATGCGCCGCAGTTGATGTGCTGCTTGATGAGTTCGTCATGGTCGCGTGAAGGGTGGAACACAGGGCGTTTTGCGTCTTTAAGTTTGGGATCAGGTGCAACCGATGGTGAGTTGATGTTAAAGTCGGGTGCAGGACTGGACATGTTGAGGCTTTGTGAGTCGTTGGACATGTACACTCCATCGCTGTACGATGCGCGTGTACTGTTGTTTTGATTGGCGGTTGCGGTCGCAGCCTTCTCGGTGGCCTTTGCCACAGCCTTGGGGGTCTTCTGGTCGGTCTTTTCTTTGACGCTGGAGGCCACGTTAGCCGTGGCTTTGGTAGCAGGCACTACGCTTTTGGCTTTTCCCGTGCCTATGGGCTTCTTGACTGCGTTGGTTGTGCTTTTGGTGTGGTGTGGCTTGGCCGTGTCCTTGGGCGCGTGTGCGGTTTTGTTGTCTGTCTGTGTACCTGTTGTACCGGCAGTGCTTGTGGTGCTACGCGGTCGAGCATTTGCGTCGGCAGTGGCGTGTGCGCTGCCTTTCGATGGCCGTGTTTGTGTGTGTGTGTCGCCTGTCGATGGCTGCGTGTGTAGTTGTGTGTATGTGTGTGTGGTGTGTGGTTGTGTGATCGTTGTAGCCTGCGTGGTTGCCGTGTCGTGTCCAGTGACTGCTGCGGATGTCTTTGATTCCGCACTGCTGCTCATGAACAGCCCATCACTGCTACCACTCGCCTTGTGAGTCCCATTCGCACCAATTTCTGGTTCTTTGAGCTGTGGCTTGGCCTTAACAACCTCGTCTTCTGTAGTGGCTGACTTCGATGCTGGCGTGTGCGTGCTCTTGGTTGTTGGTGCGTCTGTAACTGTGGCTGTGGCTATGTCTGTGAATATGGGTGCATTAGTTGTCCCCTTAGATGTGTGGGTATCCATGTGCATGTCAGTTGGCGTGCCAGTTGACGTGCTGTTGATGGTGGCCAACTCCTTGCCAGTTAATAGCTGGGCCACATCGCCTTTCTCCGCCACAGTGGGGTTGCTTACACAACCTATCTCCATAGCAACGTCCTTGACAACCTCCTTCGTCACAAGCCCGTCCGTTCCTACAGGCGTGTGTGTACGCGTGGCCTGTGTCGTGGTCGAAACGGACACAGCGGTCGCTCTCTTGCTGTCATCGGCTGCCGGCGGTTTGTCCTCAAGTCCTGCCGTGTCCGGGGCAGGTGCAGTCCTTTCCTCTCCCTTGGGGAGTGACTTTGCCTTCTTCTTGCCCACAGGGGGGGTGTTCCCAGCAGCCTCCTCAGCCGCACTGACTGCAGGTGTGGGGTGCGTGCCACTCCCTTTGCCTTGTCCGTCTGCACCCGTCTTAGTGGTGGTCTTGGGCGGAAGTCGTGGATTTGCTTCCTTTGTTGTGGGTGTTTCGATGGCTGACTTAGCGGCTGCTATATCTCTGGTGGGTGGTGTCTTGTCTGTCGCTGGGGACTGTCCGTTGTCCACGCTCTTCGTGTGTGCTTCTTGTGATGTTGTGGTGGCTGTGGGTGCTGATACTTTCTTGTTGAGTGTTTCTGATGATGTTTTGGTGCCTGTGGGTGATGTTGGGTGTTTAGCGGGTAGTGGAGTTGCTGCGATTCCAGCCGCATCCGCCTGCACCACGCTCGTCTACGGCGGAGAAAGTTGAACAAAAAGAATAGATCAGTGAATGAAGATACTCAAACGACTAACCTAATTATGCATCCGAACGCACCATCAAAATTTATGCAGCTATAAGTAAAAGGTCAGCCTTTGTGTATAGAAATGTCCACACTCGTATGTACATAGTCTGAACTGCATGATGTGTATGGGTCTACACATACTGTAGGCGCCCGATATCGAATATGTCTGCACAATTTAATTTTTACTGCCACTCACCATGACTAAAATGTGTGGTGCTTTGCCAATCGTGTATGATCCTGAATTCCGCTCATTCAATAACCACACCACAACGCATCCATCAACCGGGTACCGAGTGTGGGTGCACTCTTAATGACAAAACAAACCCATAACATAATCATGAGCATATTATAATAGTATGTATCTCCATACATGTGATCTGCTTTACGTACATGGTCAATGCATGAGTTCAAGGGCACATTCATACTCGAAGTCTGCTGTCGCCATACATGTGAGTCCAAGCCAGATACGCGTGGGTTGGAAAACACATGCGCCATTATAGAAAAACTACATATAACGGTAATGGACAGAACCAAGCAGGACAAGTGTTTCCATGGCAACACAAAAGCAATCATGACGCAATGTGATCCAAAATCGGATAGTCATAGCTAGTACGCGGGGTGTATTCAGTGCGCGCTAGTGCGACGGGTGACGGGTGTTACCTGAAAAGCTGCCTGTTGTTCGGTGTTTAGGGTGGCCTGCTTGGTGGTTGCGCCGTGGATAGCCTCACCTGCATTGAGAAAAGTTCGGAACAAATGAGGTGCAGGTAGGAAGACAATAAGGTGAAAAATGTAGTCACACAGTCAATCCCAGTCACTGTTCGATGGACTTGCAATGAAACCCTACAACCCTAAACAATCAAGCCAATGCCCAGAGAACTCCTAAACCCTAGTCATTCAGGCCAATCAAGCGTCCAGAGCGCAACACCCCTGAACTACATCCAACAAACAGGTCAAAAAGAAGAATATCCAAGTGGACTACAAGCTCAATACATTGCTGTAAACACATAGTACCTGTCGCAGCTGTTGTTGCCGTTGGGTGGCCAGAGTCTTCACTGGCACCCGAGAGGGCAGTCTTTGCGCCGACGCTTTCGGGTTGCACCACCGCGTCGTACTGTGTCGCAATTGGGTCCAATGTCGTAAATGCGCTGTCGCCCGTTGTGACCGAGTGCACAGTGCCTGCTGCGTTAGTGGTGAACACTTTGGAGGTGTTGAACACGTCGTGTAGCGTGGGTGTCTCTGGTCGTTTGCGCGGCGATGACCTGGCATTCGGGTCAGATTGGTGCCGTATGGAACTGGCTGGCTCTTGTCCTGCTTTATATTCATCCGATACCGCTTTAGCCGTAGCAGGCGTGGGCGAAGACGTGGGCGAAGACGAAGACACGGCCCCCTTTACTTTCAGGTCCTTTTTACCCGTCTTTTCGGTTGCCATGGCAACTGTTCCCATACCCGTACCCGCAGTGGGTGCTGGTGGCTGGCCTATGACCTTTGGAATTTCTGTGCTACCAGCACCTGTCGTGCCGTTGCTGGTGGGGTGCTGTGTGGTGGTCGTGGGCGTGTCTGACTGTGCGGGGATGTTTGCCAGGGCACTCGTAGCACTGCTGCCGGTCACACCTCCCAACACCTGCGAGTCCATCTTCTGCGCACTGTTTCCATTGCCACTGGGAACAGTCACGCCTGCCACCGTGGCTGAAGCCTTTGTATCGGTTGACCCTGCAGCTGAGTGTATGGTTGACTTCTGTATTACAGCTGTGTGTATGGTTGTCTTCTTCTGCACTACAGCTGTGTGTACGGCTGTCTTCTCCTGAATTGCAGCAGGGGAGGGCATGTGCGTGTCTGTGTGTGTAGCCGTGTACGCCGTTGCGACGGTGTGTGCGCCTAGCTTGGTCGGTGGAGCAATCTGTGGTGTTGCGATCGGGACGCCTGTGGGTGTGGCGCTGGACGGTTGCAGTTGGGCCGTGTGGTACGTGCTCAGAGTGTCTGTATCAGATGCACTGCCTACCACAGCGACCGACTGGTCTTTTGTGTTGCTTACCATAGTGACAGACTGGTCTGTTGTGTTGCCTGCCATAGCGACCGTCTGGTCTGCATCTTTCGTGTGATCTGGCTGTGCTTGCGGGTGTGGTGTGGCACCCTTTGTGGCACCTGCGCTTGTCTTGGGACAAGTAGTAGGAGTTGCAGTAGTAGTAGTGGTGGTGGTGGTGGTAGGGGGAGTGATGAGTTGTGGTGTGGGTGTGAGTTTGTCTGTGGGCGTGGCGCCTGCTTGTTTGGTAACTGTTACTTTGGTGAGTGCCTTGGTCACCTCCTTTGCCGCAGGTATCTTGGCATGCACCTTGGTGATCGTCTTAGAGCCTGACGCAGCCATTGGCATGTTAGTAGGCCGAGGCGACTTCGGGGCAGCCACAGTCCCTTTTGCGGGTGCAGCGTTAGGACTTTTGAACCCGTTGCTCTTCACAGGTGCAGGGGTGGCCATGGTGCTTATGATGGAGATCGCTTGCTTTGCCTCTGCACTTTTGGTATGTAGACTGCTTGCCTGACTCCCCAGGTGGTGGATGTCTGGCTGTGTAGTTGCCCTGGCTGTTGCTGCTGTGCTTTCCGTATCTTTGGCTGTGGCTGTGGTTGCATCGTTGTCCCTAGAGACTGGCTGTGCCATGTCCTTGGTTCCTGTTGCGTTTTTAGGATTTGGCTCACTTGCTGACGTGGTGGGTGTGGGTGTGGGCTTGCTAGTGGGTGTACCTGTGCTTGCGGCCGTGTGTGTGCTTGGTTTGGCCTTTGCGTTGACAGCTGGTGTGCACACGTCCTTTGATCTCAGCTGATGCACTGCGTAGGCCGATAGTTCGGCCGTGGGTGGGTGTGAGATCACCTGGTGGTTGGTGGGTATGTGAGGGCTGGTGCTAGCCTGAGCCTTCGTGGGCAGCCTAGGCTGTGCGGTCCCCTGAGCTGTTGTCGGGGCCTTTGCGTGAATTTTCTTCTGAGGTGACTGTGTTGTGTATGTGCGCGTGTCCACAGCTGCAGTGACTTTACCTACCGTTGCGTTGTCGGTCATTCCCATCTGTGTGGGTGGGTTAGGGGTGGCTGGGCCTATCGCACTCACGCGTGCGCCTGCTACATGTGCCGATGGCTGTGTCTGCGTCTTTGTCTGTGTGTGTGGCAGTGTCTGCGTCTTTGTCTGTGTGTGTGGCAGTGTCTGCGTCTGTGTCTGTGTGTGTGACTTGTTGGGCTGTGTGGTTGGCTGTGGCTGAGTGTGTGGCAGTGCTCGTGCGGCTGGCTGTGCCTGTGAGATCACCTGTGGGCGTGGGGTGGGTTGTGGCTGTGGCTGTGGCTGCGTTGCAAGTGTTGACATGCTAGGTGGTTTGCTGAGGGCCTGCATGTTTGCCGTTGTCTGTGGCTTCTGCAGTGCATGGTTGGTCGCGTGTGCCCGTGTCTGTGCCTGTGTCTGTGTCTGTGCCTGCGTGCTTGGCCCCTGGAGGTGTGTGACCTGCCCTCGTGCGTGTGTGGTGTGGCCTGGCTGTGGCGTGGTGTACACCACCCCTTGCGTGGTTGTGTGTGGCTGTTCGGTTGCCGTGGGGCGCCCGATTGCTTTTGCCTTCTGGGGCTGGGCCTTTTTCTGCGCCTTTGGCCGAGTCTTCGCCTGTGCATGTGGCCCACCTTTCCCGTGGGCACTCTTGGTTGCTGCGCCTGTATAGTGTATGCTGCGTCCGTCGGCTGTAGTCTTAGCCGCAGGTTTAGCCACCGGCTTGAGAGTGCCTGCGCCTATCACACGTGGCTTGTTTACCTTTATGCCTTTCCCAGCCACTTCCCCTGCCGCTGTTGTAATCGGTGGTGCGGCAGCGTTGCCAAAGTTCGGGCGCGCGTGCTGTGGCCATGAGGTGGGCAAAGGTGGGGGTGGGGGTGGCTGCTGTCCACTCGCCCGTGTGAGCTGCACAGCTGCTAGTGCCTGTTGTGTGATTGACTGTACCTGTTGTGTGGGTGGCTGTACCTGTTGTGTGGCTGGTTGAGGTTGCGTGCTGATGATGCTCTTGGCCACGTGATTCACAGACGACGCACTTTCGTCCTCCGAGGCGAAGTGGTCGATTGAGGCTTTGGTGAGATCGCCGTCCAGTGCTTCGTCTGTCCCCGTTCCTGCGCCTGGGACTATCCCGGCCCTGCCCTGTCCTGCGCTCGTTGGGGCCGGGTGTGTGGGGTGGGGCGAGGGTGCGTCTGTCGCAGCAACCGTGACCTTCAGACGCTTGAGCTTGATCATCAGCTTAGGGTTGGACTGTGTGGTGGTAGTGAGGGGTGGGTCTGTGTGTATGGTGGTAGTGAGGGGTGGCTGTGCCCTGTGGTCGTCGCCGCTGTCGACGTCAATGAGTGTGCGTGTTTTCTTGCCCCTGTCTTCACGTGCTTTCTTCTTGTTCTTCTTGCGTGATTCCTGAGACTGGCTGTTGCGCCTAGTGCCCTTTGACTGTGGGGAGTGTTTGTGTTTGTTGCGGTGGTGTGTATTAGCATGAGGCAGATGACAGATGGTACGAAGTGTAAACATTTCTCTGACCCAATCAAATCAGCTACAAATACTGTACAACTGCCTTGAACAGGTGAGATGGACGTACCTTCGATGACTTGCGTCGTTTAGAAGGCATGTCGGTTACCAGTTGGGGCGGCGCGCACATCTGCAGGGCCATGTGCTTGATGGTGTTGTATGGTCTGTAGACTGCCAAGTCATGCTGGGCTGGTAGTTGGATAAGGTTTACATCCCCTGGCTGGAGGTACAGGTCTGAGGCGGACGATTTGATTGACGGGTATTAATAGAATATCCTGCGGCAGTTCTATTCGTGGACAGTCCGCGTGTTTGAATTCGCGGAATGTTTGAATTTGTATTCTTCAACACTACGACTGACACATGCTAGTGCACACGTGATTAAGATATGTCAACGACGCATGCCAATGACACAGATATTTGCGCCATGTGAACGCTCGCACGTGTGCGTGTGAGAAGTGATTTAAGCACAGGGTGTAGTGATGGTTCGTATTGATGTGTGTCCAGTGGTCTTGTCACTTGCACGTGTGTGCTGTGGTGCTTGCAAGTAGCTGTGATGTTTCAAGCGCTTATTCGCAGTTGTACATGCCTAAAACCACTAAAACCCTAAAACATACCTGATGTGGGGTCGCCATAGAGTGCGTGCACTTTGGCGTAGTATCTTTGCAGCGGTCGGATCGGTTCCGGATTGTGCGCAAAGCAAACCCATTTGTCTGCAAGTATGTGCATTACCAAAAAAAAAAAACCAAAAAAAAAAAACAGGACTGTCAGCGGATGCGAATGGGTAGACTACGGAATGGGCATTACAGGACAGGACAAAGAAAAACAGGACAGGACAGGACAGCCAAAGATAAACAGGACAGGACAGGCCAAGATAGACAAGTCAGGACAGGACAAAGATAGACAGGACGGACAGGACAGGCATCAGACCCACACATACACCAAGGGAACCTATGCATAACTACACTGGATAATAAATGCTTTGAAAGGAAAAATAATGTATAACGGTTTATGGTTTTTAGTGGTTCGAGATGCAACTAGAATACAGATTTGTATTACACAAGCAATACACGCGCTGCAGCAATGCAGCATACGACACACAAACATATATATAACCGCTAAAACAAGACAACTATACCTACACTGGCTTTATGTTATAAGGTCTTTGCACGCTCTAGCTACTGTATACCACACATGCTATAAAGTGTTTGCAATCACTAGCTACTGTATACTACACATGTAATAAAGTGCTTGCAATCACTAGCTACTGTATACTACAAATGTTATAAAGTGTTTGCAATCACTAGCTAATGTATACTACACATGTTATAAAGTGTTTGCAATCACTAGCTACTGTATACTACACATGTTATAAAGCGTTTGCAATCAATAGCTACTTTATACTACACATGTAATAAAGTGCTTTGCAATCAATTAGCCAGCTACTGTATACTACAAATGTTACAAAGTGTTTGCAATCATTAGCTACTGTATACTACAGATGTTATAAAGTGTTTGCAATCACTAGCTACTGTATACTACACATGGTATAAAGTGTTTGCAATCACTAGCTACTGTATACTACACATAGTTATAAAGTGCTTGCAATCACTAGCTACTGTATACTACACATAGTTATAAAGTGCTTGCAATCACTAGCTACTATATACTACACATGATATAAAGTGTTTGCAATCACTAGCTACTGTATACTACACATGTAATAAAGCCTTTGCAATCACTAGCTACTGTATACTACTCATGTTATAAAGTGTTTGTAATCACTAGCTACTGTGTAATACATATGTTAAAGTGCACTCTGCACACACCTGCAGCCTTTGCGGCATCGAAGACGTGTTTGGGCAAACAGCCACGGACGCACTCGTGACAGAATATCTTCGGACAGACCACACACTTGAACACATCACGACACCGCCAGTAGTTGGCGCACCACCTGTGCACACGGAAGAAGGGGACACGGAAGTGCACAAGGAGATGAGAACGGGTGTGTATGTGTGATAGTGAGATGGTGGTGGCGGTGTGTGTGTATGTGTATTGAGAATAGAGCGTATGTATATGTGTCATAGGAGGTTATAGCTATGTTTGTATACGTCATAGTGATGCATGTGTGCATGTTGATAGAGACGCAAATATGTGTTGAAGTGAGATATAGGTGTCTCTGAGGTGGCTGTGTCTCTCTCTGTGTGTGTTGTAGGTATTGAGGGGTGTGTGTGTTGTAGGTATAGAAGTATGTGTGTGTTGTAGGTATAGAAGTGTGTGTGTATGAGCTTGGAGGGGCATGTACAATCGCAGAGATATAAATGTGTGTGACATACGAGCACTTGACACTTTTAGGTTTACATACACTGTGATCCCAGCATACACTCAATACGACAACCCTCATCCATCACTACAGAAGCAGCTGCTTATGTAATGAGCGATTGTAATATCACAGCCCAAACAATCATCACCTACACAGACAAAGCACACGAGCATACATTAACAAACACCACAAACACTGCATCAGCAACATACACTTGCCATTGCACATGTGCCTGTACACGCAATCCAGAACTACGTGTACTGGTAAGCAAATAGAAACACAACACACAACCATACACACATAGAAACACAACACACAACCATGCACACATAGAAACACAACTCGCAAGCATGCATACGGATGAAACTCCACGGATAAAATATATCCATGAGTAAGCCATCGCGAGCAGCTGTACTGACATCCAAAGCATTAAAGCACCTGTATAAACACACACACACACACACACACACACGCCCACACCCACACCCACCCACCCACCCACACGCACCTGCAGGCGAGTTCGTGTGGTCGACGGTCCAAGATCCACCGATTGCGCAGAGTGCGTTCGTTGTACCGCACAATACAGCCGTTGCACAGCAGCACCTTCAGGAACGGGTGCTGGCCAAACCCAGTGCTACGCCCGTGGGAGGCCTTGCCCCCACTGTCAGGGCCATTGTTGGGATTTCCAAGGCCTTTTTTGGTGCCATTTGGATGATTCTGGGCGGCGGTTGACCCGTCGGTTGGTTGGGTGAGTGCGGAGGGTATCTGCATGGCTCGGAGGGCGTTGGTGTAGCCGCTAGGCCCAACTGTCTGACAACACACAGTGCACCTGTTGATGATGGTCAGGACATGTTAGATACAACTAAATAAACAAGACAGGGCCGAGGATACACCCAAACGGGACAAATGGGACTGTATACAGGATGGCCTAGTGCGTTAGTTTCACTGTCAATCCACAGCCATTGGCTAAGCGTGATAGCTGTGATGTGCACCTGCACGGACAGCAGGACGTGGATGCTTGGGTGTGCATTTGGGCAGAGGGACAGAGCAAGGTAGCAGTAGCGTGTGAGATGATGTATGGACTTATTAATGCAAACACGGAACTTCCGCATTCGCGGTGCATACAAAGTGCTTTCACGTGTGTTTGTGTTTGTATGTGTGCGTGTGTGTGTGTGTGTGTGTGTGTGTGTGTATGTGTATGTGTATGTGTATGTGTGTGTGTGTGTGTGTTCCTGTGTGTGTGTGTGTGTGTGTGTGTGTGTGTGTGCATGTAGTCTGATGCCTCACCTGGGCGTTTCGTATGAGACGGGAAGTGTCATGTCCACCACTCTTGATGAGAGAGGCAGTGCCACAGTGTTTGTGCTGTCGTCGGCATCCAGGTCAATCACCCCATCCACTGACCTGTGACCACAAGTGAACGAATGCGTTTAAGTGAACGAATGCGCTTAAGTGAACGAATGCGTTTACGGCCGAGTTTACGTTGAGGATGAGTGCGCGATGATAAGCTCTACCTGCGGATAGACCAAGTACACGCACAAGGGCTACCGTTGAGTACACGCACAAGGCTAAGTTTCATGAATGGATGTCAGAAAGTGTGCATATCAGAATATTGTTCATATAATTATACTGTGCGGATGTCCGTGAATGGACGATGCAGACGTACAGGCATGAACACATATCTACCACGACAGAACACCACACCCCTTGGCCGCCATGAGCCAAAGTACCTGAGAATGGGTCGAATGGTGCGATACTCGGACTCTGAGTCGGGTTCCGAGTCCAGAGCCAAAATGTCCTTCACTTGGGACACAGGACCGGTCCTAATCTTCAGGGCCGCGGGAATGGTTACAGGCGCACACAGCCCATTACAGGCATATCTCACACCCTGGCCACTCACCGCCCCATCAATGCTGGTCTGGTCCTGCGCCCAGGCACTCCCCTTGTGGTGCGTGTGCGTGTGCGTGCTATTGCCACTGCCACTGTGTCTGTGCATGGCCCTGCCATTGCCATTGTCATTGCCATTGCAGTCGCTCTCGTGGCTGCTGTCCATGGCGTTGTGTATGTGTGGCATGAGGGGCTCGTCTTCGTCTGACACGTGGCCTCGTTTGTGCGTGTCTCTAAGTGTGTCTTTGTGCGTGTGTGTGTGTGTGTGGCGTGTGCTGGGTTCGTTGTCGTGTGTCCTGTCCTGTTTCTCCGCCTGTTGGGTGCGGGTGCTGTCCTTGCCCTTGGCCTTGGCCGTGTGTGGGCCGTCGTCCTTTTTATTGCGCTTGCGTGCTGTTGCAGCTGTTGTGTCTCTGCTGCGTTTCTTAGCTTTAGCGTTGGATACTGTGCCACTCTCAGTCGAGTGCGAGGATTTGCGTTTAACGGCTTTGGAGTGGGAGGTGCCACTGCCACTGCCATTGGCGAGTGCACTGGTGGGCACTGTGCCTGTAGATGGCACACACGAGTAAGAACGAACGCATCAGAGCCAGACAATGCCAAAGATAGGGTAAAACAAGATGCATGTATGTGTCAAACCTACGCATTTTGGGAAATATATATATATAGATATAGATATGTATATAAATATATATATATATATATATCGTTGCATATTGACAATGACAAAAAATAGAAACGAAACGACAAGTGCACACCTGAAGTTGCAGAACATAGCAGAAATGTAGAATGCAGCGATCACAGTTGCACATGCAGTTATTGCCCAACACACACGCGCAGTGTTCCCAACGTACCTGCTTGGATAGCTTTACATTTGGCTACCAGACCCTCGAGAGGCTTAGGATCGCAAAAGAAGCATGTCCACTCATCTGCAGGGATGGCAAGTAATGGGGTGTTAATCGTGTGTGCACATGCGTTAGAGATTAATATGTTGAGGTGATGTATGTGATGCGTGTTATAAATTAACGTAAGTACACAAGGCGGGTGAGATATTCATCGGTTGACACAGACGGTGACCTATTCAGTGCAAATAGTCTGTCGAGGGTTGCAGGTATATATATATATATACATAAAAACATATAAACACATATATATATATATATATATATATATGCTTGTGAGTGTTGTTGCATATCTGCAATTATAAAAATATTGTTTGTATGTGGTTTTGTACATCATATACTACTCCGATCTTCTGTTTTTAATTTTATATACCACACTTTCAATACCCGTAGTCATGTCAGGAGACTTGTCATGCAATTGTACCGCAAGTATGCTATCCAAGCTGTGCCAATAAGTGTGAACCCATACACATGCTTGTCCGTGTATGTGTAGGTGTGAACCCATACACATACCTGTATGTGTATGTGAGTGTGAGCTCATACACATGCTTGTATGAAGTGTGAACCCATACACATGCTCGTACGTGTATGTGTAAGTGTGAACACATACACATGCTTGCACGTGTATGTGTAAGTGTGAACCCATACACATGCTTGTACGTGTATGTGTCAGGAGCAAACACGCGGACGTAAAACAAGCAAGCATCCTGCGCTCACTCAATACTATCAAGCAGAACAAAATTTACTTAAATCCCTGGAGAAAACAACACAGAAACAAAATTATACATGGCGGAAACATACAATTTAAGCAAAAGCCTTCACCTTATCAAGGATAAAACTCATACATGAACGCACTTTACCTACCTATAACAACAATAACACATGCACATACATACATATAAATACATCTGAACAACAGTTGGTACAAAAAAAAATATACATGAAATGAATAGCACATACAAATAAATGCATATAACAACAATAGTACACACACACATAAACACATATGATACAGTACATGGACTATCAAGAAGCCACGCTGCTTGTGCTCATGAAATGAACACACACAGTCCCAACGAACACACGAACAATACTGCAACACACACAATGTGCACTACACAACACACACGTGAGAGCCCAAGTTCACCCATTTATACAACAGGAATATTGACAGCCACACTGTTCGCTCAATACGAACCCACACGCACACACACACACACACACGCACAGACATACACATATACACACATGCGTGCTACTCGCACACACGCACGGTCAGTGAATAAAACAACTAAACGAGACAGTGAGCACCCGTCATTCACCTGCGCTTTTGACGTCCAACAGTACATCTGAGCCCAAATTTGCTCTGATGCACTGCTCACAGAACACTTTGGGGCAGTGCTCACAGATGTACAGCGTCTGTGGGGGGGGATGAGGTAGAGGTGTTGGTGAATCATGCATAGCAACACGCTCAGATGATAGGGCGATAGTAGCTGTCTACATAGAAGCTAACATTTAAGAAGAGATGGTTAACAACATAGCCTCCTAGAATACTGCCAAAGTAAAGAAGGGTTCGGAAACTCTAACAACCCTACATCCAAAACCCAGCACACGCTCGTATGCGAAGCGACACAGCGAAGACACTTGAAGACACGTGATGCAGCCATTCCATCCACCACTTGGACTGTACACACCAACGCTGATCTATGGACTACACACACCAATACTTATCAATAGACTACACACACCAATACTTATCTATAGGCTATACACACCAATACTTATCTATGGTCTACACACACCAACGTTTATCTATGGACTACACACCAATACATATCTGTGAGCGATCACCGTAACACTTCGGAACAAATGAACAAAATGCGCTCGTTGGACTTGATCAACTCACAATCCATAACAACCCTAAAACCCTAAAACAAACCACAACCAAGTATCACTTCACATACAGCCACTACGCAACTCTCCTTTGCGACTACATCTGTGAGACGCACCTTATTCTACCACACCCATTGCATAACACACTCCTCCTTTCACACCCATTGTTTACTACACATCCTCTTATCACACCCATTGCTTACTACATATCCTCCTATCACACCCATTGTTTACTACACATCCTCTTATCACACCCATTGCTTACCTGAGGGAAGGCTCCGGCGGAACACCAGGTGCAGTAGTCATTGACATTGTCAACGAACTCGCCCTTCAGCTTATCCCGACTGTACTCTGAATAGTGCTGCCAACACAGCAGCACACCCAAGTCAGGGTGGCTATAGGCTGTATGCGAGGGTCAGAGGCGTCAGATGATCAGTTGTGGTGTGGGTAGTGTGTTGTCATTTATGAGTCAGGGTGGCTATAGGCTGAATGCGAGAGTCAGGTGTGTCAGATAACCAGTTGTGGTGTGGGTAGTATGTTGTCATGTATGTACCGCACATCTAAAAGGATATGCAACCAGGACTACTTATTGGGACAGTGCGTTTGATCGATTGATGCGCTCATATGTGGTCTATATATATTCCGTTCATATGATATGTGGGTTGACACACTAATTTCATAAATTGTGGGTTGGTATATTCCTTTCAAATGATATGTGGGTTGATATATTATTTTCACATGATATGTGGATTGATTTACTATTTTCAAATGATATGTAGGTTGATATATTCGGTTCATAAGATACGTGGGTTTATATATTCGGTTGATATGATATGTGGTTTGATTAATTATTTTCATATGGTATGTAGGTTGATATATGCCGTTCATCTACTCTATGGGTTGATATATTGATATGTAGGTCATATGATATGTGGGTTGATATATTCTGTTCATATGATATGTGGGTTGATATATTTCATTCATATGATATGTGGGTTGGTATATTCCGTTCAAATGATATGTGGGTTGATATATTCCGTTCATATGATTTGTGGGTCATATGACATGTGGATATATTCCGTTCATAAGATATGTGGGTTGATATATTTCGTTCATATGATATGTGGGTTGGCATATTCCGTTCATATGATATGTGGGTTGGCATATTCCGTTCATATGATATGTGGGATTATATATTCCGTTCATATGATATGTGGGTTAACATATTCCGTTCATATGATATGTGGGTTGGTATGTTCCGTTCATATGATATGTGGGTCGATATATTCTGTTCATATGATATGTGAATTACTATATTATTTTCATATGATATGTAGATCATATGTTATGTGGGCTGATATATCCCGTTCATATGATATGCGGGTTGATATATTCCGTTCATATGATATGATATGTGGGTTGATATATACCGTTCATATGATATGTGGCTTGGCATATTCCGTTCATATGATATGTGGGTTGGCATATTCCGTTCATATGATATGTGGGATTATATATTCCGTTCATATGATATGTGGGTTGATATATTCCGTTCATATGATATGTGGGTTGGTATGTTCCGTTCATATGATATGTGGGTCGATATATTCTGTTCATATGATATGTGAATTACTATATTATTTTCATATGATATGTAGATCATATGTTATGTGGGCTGATATATCCCGTTCATATGATATGTGGGTTAGTGTATTACGTTCATATCATATGAACGGAATATACCAATCCACATATCACGTGTGGTATAGTATTATCCGTTCATATAATCGTGGCCTGGTGATGTTTGCAGAGTGTTGTGAAGCTAGAAACAATCGATAGTATTGAATTATCGTAGTCAAAGAGATTGACAGCGCGCTTTACACGAGGTTGTGAACGCTATGCGAATGTATTGAATTGTGCGGCAAACCACAGCTTACGCGATGTCTTTGGCGCAGATTAAATCAGACTTCTCTTAAAACACATGCAAAACATTTGATAGCTGTAATCAATAGGTTGCGCTCGAACAATTGACACTTAACCTAGACATATGTCAAACATACTTAGTGAATAGAAAGACATAGAACGAATAAACAAAACTACCCACAGCTATCTCTATATAGACACACATACGCATGCATACCCATTACAGCAAATAAGAACCGTTTGTCTAGGTTGATATAATACAGTATACAGAAAACAGATATTCCTGTAGCACTGTGTGTATTACAACGCAGATGTACTCACCGTCCGAATGTTGGTTGATCGGCGCGCCGCAACAAGTTGCCGTACATGATCCGAATTTGCCCTTGCCTGGGACGGTGGGGCCTTTCGCCATTGTATTGTGAAGGTGTGATGACTGTAAAGTAAATGCTCTCAGACGATAAGGTGTTCACAGACGAATGCGAGACGACTGCATGCGTGTTCTAAGCAGTCTTTGTTCAGCACCATGCACGGTGAGGTGATGCGTGGCATGAGTAGCCTCGAATGCATGTGCTGTTCAGGTTTCTGTGTAAACTGACTGCACACAGTACTGTACTACGACGTCCATAAGCTGCACTTATGTATGTGATATATGCGCATAGGAGGCGGTGCTACTACTAAAGTGTGTTTTTAGTGACCGTGACATACAGCATAAACTCGCCATATATTCATATGTACTGTATTGTACTGTATGTAAATAAGGACCTCATTGTACACAGAACACCGGCTGCTGCTGGTTTTATTAAATTTCATTTTATAAATTTTGAATAAAACGGCGGGCAAAATCATAGGAATTTGCGACGACACGAAACTGCGAAAGTCGAAAACGAAGAAGTCTGAGAGACTGAGACTGTGAGTCTGAGCCACGCACATACTTGTGTGGAAATGATAGGAAGGTCGCAAATAGAAATTTGTGTCGTAAATTTGACCGCCCACTTGTCCAGCGATTGGATACTCAGATATTTAAGACACTCTGATTCGTTAAAGTCATGCTTTCCAGGAATCTATTCCAATCTGAGACAAATATGCGGTTTTATATTAAACTTCAGTTTGTCCTAAATAGGCCAAAACAGACCCATTTTTAAAGATTTAGGAATCTCACAACACATGCGGCAAAGACGTAGACGAGCTAAAGAGCCCCAAATTCTGGGGAATGGGTGAGACAGAAGGGCCAAGGAATGTCTTAGGTCAACCACTGAAGCCTGAACGTGTGGTGCCGGCTTTCCTAAAAAATAAAATACAGAGTGACCGTGAGAAGAATATGTTTCCACTGGAGAGGTATGTGTAGCGTAACACAGATCTACACAAATACACGCGCACAAGTACAGGGTAAATAGTAAATAGGACAACCGGGATTTGTTTCACCTCGATTATACTACACCTGTCACCATGAAACTAGTAAGGTATGTCTGAGCCTACGGAATAGGGTCTACTTGGCAACCGTGTCGTTTACCTCGCCAAGTTATTTTTGCATGCCTTACATCCCTGTAGTTTGTCTCGCACAAGCATCTGCTTTAGTACTAGTTAGAATGTCTATGAATGGATCAGTCGATTTCCTTCTCAGTTTGTAGAAAATTCAAGGAATACCTCCAAATTTATATATATTATACTAAAGCGCTACATCTAAGTTTTCCCGCAATAAGCTATAACTGCTTTTCATATATACAGATAAACCATATATATATATATATATATATATATATATATATATATATATATATATATATATATATATATATATATATATATATATATATAATATAAAATATACAAATAATATATATATATATATTCATGCATACATATATATATATATATATATATATATATATATATATATACATAATAATATATATACATTGATGTGTGTGTATGTATGTATGTAATGATATGTATGGATATATGTAATATATATATATATGTATATATATATATATATATATATATGTTTATCCTGTGTGTTTCATTTTTGTTTTTTGGCTTTTTTTTTTTATATTTTTTTTGTTCATATATATATATAATAATATTGTGCATGATGATGATGATGATGATGATGTGCATGTGTATGTGCATGTGTGTATGTATATATATATGTATATATATGTATATATATATATATATAGCATAATATAATAATATGCATGTATATGCATGCAATAAGTTGATCACGTGTTTTCGTTCATTTTTTGCTGTGATTTTTATATTTTGTTTCGAAATGGAACGCTTGCATATATATTATGTAATATATATATATATATATAATATATATATATATATATATATATATATGTATAATACACAATACATGCATATAATACATGGATGGATGTATGTTTCTCATTATGCATACATTATGCATGCATATGTTATTATATATATAGCATATATATATATATATATATATATATATATATATATATATATGTGATGATGATGATGATGATGATGATGACATGTGTATGGCGTGTGTATGGATGTGTGTATGTATATGTTCATGACATATATATATATATATATATATATAATATATATATATATATATATATATATATATATATATATATGTATATATATATATATATATATATATATATATATATATATATATATACATATATATATATACATACATTACATATATATATATATATATATACATATATAATATGCATGCGCATTACGCATGTCCACGTGTTTTCATTCTGTTTTTTGTGTGATTTTTATGTTTGTTTTGAAATGAATGCTTACATATATATATATATATATGTAATGCGTATTGATGATGATATGATATGTATGTATGTATGTATGTATGTATATATATTCTGATATATATATATATGCGTGCGTGTGTCCACGTGTTTCATTCTATTTTTGCTGTTTGTGCTTTTATATTTGTTTTGAAATGAATGCTTACATATATATATATATATATGTATGTGTGTGTCTTTAATATATATATATATATATATATATATATATATATATATATATATGATGTGTGATGTGTGTGTGTGTGTATGTATTTATATATATATATATATAAACCCTTACAATTACTCTAGTCATTGCATTAGCGTGACAATTTACTTTTATAGAGATCTATTTGTACGTAGTGCACATGCTGGCATTTATATATATATATATATATATATATATATATATATATATACATGTGTCTGTGTGTGTCTGTGTGTCTGTGTCTGTGTCTGTCTGTGTTTGTGTAAATAGATCATTATGTGTGTTTTGCATATCTTGATATAATGATCTGAACGCAGCTAAAAATGCAATTGGTATATTTACCTTTGTGTAAGTACAATCCTCATATATACATCTCCTCCGTGGTTCAATGCACGCACCAGAAGGATAGCTTTTATTTGTATTTTGTAGTCATTGTATATATGCATTCTAGAGGGATAGCTTCTGTTTGTATTTTGTAGTAATTGTATATATGCGGTCCAGAGGGATAGCTTCTATCTGTACTTTGTAGTCATTGTATATGTGCGTTCCAAAGCGATAGCTTCTGTTTGTACTTTTTAGTCATTGTATATATGCGTTCCAGAAAGATAGCTTATGTTTGTACTTTGTAGAAATTGTATATATGCGTTGCAGAGGGATAGCTTATATTTGTACTTTGTAGTTATTGTATATATGCGTTTCAGAAGGATAGCTTCTGCTTGTACCTTTTAGTAACTGTATATATGCGTTCTAGAATGATAGCATATGTTTGTACTTTGTAGTAATTGTATATATGCGTTCTAGAAGGATAGCTTCTGTTTGTTCTTTGTAGTAGTTGTATATATGCGGTTATCCTATCAGTCCTCCAGTTATACATTCCCTGACTGATAACAGTGTCTGTATTGGTTTATGTGCAGATTCCTTCAGAAGATCAACGGCGAGTCCGTGTCAATAGAGCTGAAGAATGGCACCATCGTCAACGGCACCATCACAGGCGTGGATGTGAGCATGAACACCCATCTAAAGGCCGTTAAAATGACCGTCAAAGGCCGTGAGCCTGTGAACCTGGAAACCCTCAGTGTGCGTGGCAGCAATCTGCGATATGTCATCTTACCCGATGCCCTGCCCTTAGATACATTACTCGTAGACGACACATACAAGACCAAGACTAAAAAAGCCAAGGAGAACGGTATGTAAAGTAGAAATATGAATAGGAATAGGAAAGTAGGAAGGTGTAGTAGAAATAAGAATAGGAACAGGAAAGCAGGAAAGTGTAGAAGAAATATAAATAGGAACAGGAAAGTAGGACGGTGTAGTGGAAATAGGAATAGGCATACGGAGGTGTTAGGCTGGTTTCCCGTACGTTATGTTGCACACTCTCGGGTATACATCTTAGTGGTTGTGTGGATACATTCTAACTTTTCGTATTCTATGTTAGTGTAGAAGAGTTGCCTGCTATGCGCCTGCAGCTACAGTCGTAGGTGTGCTTGCACGCTGTTTGCATATGTTTTTGGTTGTTTAGACTCGTGCAATGCATTGTTTTCGTGCGTCGATAAACCCACCGTATATCAGACAAATGGGATGTTCTGCTCATGTTATGTATTTTCTTTGTCACAAAACACATACATATTAAATCTCACATGTTTAGCTAATTGTTTTCTCCATGCGTGCGATTGAGGCCTCCGCTGTTCCCATCTGTGCTTGTGTACCTTAGAAAGTGGCGTGTATATCATATATGTGCATTGTTGTATATTAAAGTGGCGTGTACAATCATATGTGTTCAATTGTTATGTAATAAAGTGGCGTGTATAATCATGTGTGCTCAATTGTTATATATCTAAGTGGCGTGTGTAGTTAAATGTGTTCAATTGTCATCTATTAAAGTGGCGTGTATAGTTATGTGTTCAATTGTTATATATTAAAGTGGCGTGTACGGTTGTATGTGTTCAATATATATATGTTAAAGTGGTATGTATAGTTGTGTTCAATTGTTATATATTGAAGTGGCGTGTATAGTTAAATGTGTTCAATTGTTATATGTTAAAGTAGCATGTATAGTTATGTGTTCAATTGTCATATATCAAAGTGGTGTGTATAATCATGTGTTCAATTGCTATATATTAAAGTGACGTGTATAACTATATAACCTCATTATTATATATCAAAGTGGCGTGTACAGTTACCTGTGTTCAATTGTTATATGTTAAGTGTTGTGTATAGTTATATGTGTTCAATTGTTATATATCAAAGTGGCGTGTATAACTGTATTAAAGTGGCGTGCATAATTATGTGTTCAATTGTTATATATCAAAGTGGTGTGTATAACTATATGACTTCATTGTTATATATTAAAGTGACGTGTGTAACTATGTGTTCATTGTTATATATTAAAGTGGCGTGTATAGTTATGTGTTCAATTATTACATATAATTCATCTAATGGCCCGATTGCCGATGGAGTCTGACACTTCTGAAAATACTCCTCATTTTTCATACTACGAGAAAACGAATGAGACCAGTGAGAAAGTTTTGTGCCACTTTTGCTACACAACCCTGACGGAAGTGTGATACACTGATGAACTACAACCCTGCACCGCAATAATTGTCCTCCATATTCTAAATTCTTTGGTTTGGGTGGATTCTATTTATAGCCATGCGAGGTGGACGCGGAGGAATGCGTGGGCGAGGTGCGCGTGGCAGAGGCAGAGGTGACCGAGGAGGCCGTGGCAGACGCTAAGGGCCACTGCATGTGCTTCGCCGGCTTATTGTACCAGGTGTGTGTGCGTGTCTGTTCGTTCAATGGCTTATTGTACCAGATGTTTGTGTTTGTGTATGCTTTTATACTCGCATGTTTTACGCCGGCTTAAGTACGTAGCATAAACCAAATCCTCGGTTGTTATTATGTGCCTGTACACCTGAATAGTTCACCAGAGCTATCGCATTGCCTTGTCTCGCTGTTCAATTGTTATACACTCATCGCCTCTCCCTGGTTGGTGCGGGTGTTGTCTGTGATACCTACAACCCCTCTCTCGCCGCTGTCGCCGGTTATCTGACCTGCTTCCACTGATGTCTTCTCTCCCGTGCAGGCAGAGCGTATGATATCTGGACCCCACAAGCAGCTGTTCTAGATCCGATGCGCACCTTAAACATCCCGTCCGAGCTGAAACAACCACAACATCGATGGATTGTATTCTCTTATCTACAGCCACTCTAGTTATATGCGTTGGGAGATGGTCAGGCGCGTGGCCAAGCAAGTACACACAAGGCCATTCGCAAACATGCATGTATGGGATCCACACAATTGGGCGGATTGGCTGTCGACGGCTGCTGTGGCTAGAGCTACCTGAACATTTTAACTATCACACAAATAAAGCAACAGCACAGCGACAAGAGACGCTGTCACAGCGCCACACCGCAACCTGGGATGGCTGTGGAGAGGGCGTCTCTCCGGTGTGGTAGCCGTGTGGGGTGGGTGGGGTCCGATCTGCAAGTGTAACACAATTGATGATAAACTATGTGATCTAATCCTTCTGCTTTCATTTTATCTAATCATTTTGCTTTTGTGAGTGTGTTGCCCATGAGCTGGCCTGGGTAGGCTTCAGAGGTTCTTGTGTCGAGGTCCGACTGTCTCCGTCTGCTTTGTTTCGCTGGAGCTGTGCTTGCGTGTGTTGCCTTTAGTTGTGGTTATAGGCCAAGAGTTGTGTCTGCTTTATTGCTGCTATGGATGCTTCCCAGTAGAAGCCTTCGTAGAAAACCGTACCTACTTGCACCAAGAATGTACACCGTACTGGGTGTGGCATGCCGTATGCGCGAACGCTTGCACACCCACCACACAATCCGCATATGCGCAATACAAACCAAACTCGAATACGAAACAACAACGGTTAGTACCACGGTACCACACGCATTTGATGAAATTCCATAAATGACGTGTATGTGCCTATGACGCACTACACAACCCTTCATTTGTGCGACACCCGCAGCCACGGGGAGGGCTGACGTTGATTTGGGCCAGTGCACTATAGGGTGTATATGACAGTTTATGCGTGAACCGATTCGTAAGCTATGATACATCAACTGGTGTGGGGTTGAGCAGTATTAATGTGTATATTAAATTGTTTTAATATGTGTATTAATTGGTATGAGGTTGAGCATAATTAATGTGTATTGATTTGTATGGCGTTGAAAAGTATTAATTATGTATATTAAATCGTATGGGGTTGAGTAGTTTTAATTGTATGTTAATCGGTATGGGATTGAGAAGAATAAATACATGTATTAATATGTAAGGCGTTGAGCAGTACTAATATGTACATCAATTGGTATGGGGTTGAGTAGTTTTAATTGTGTATTTTTTGGTATGGATTTGGGTAGTTTTATCATGTATATTAATTGGTAAGGGGTTGAGTAGTTTTAATCTGTATATTATTTGGCATGGGCTTGAGCAGTATTAATATGTGCATTAATTGGTATGGGGTTAAGTAGTTTTTTTAATATGTATATTACTTGATACAGGGTTGAGTAGCATTAATATATGCATTAAATTGTATGGTGTTGAGTAGATTTAATATGTATAACAATCGGTATGGGGTTGAGCATAATTAATGTGTATAAATCTGCATGGCATTGAGCGGTATTGATATGCTTATTAGTTGATGTGGGATTTAGTAGTTTCAATTGTATATTACTTGGTATGGGGTTGAGCAGAATGAATATGTGTATAAATTTGTATGGCATTGAACGTATAAATATGAATATTAATTGGTAAGGGTTGAGCAGAATTAATATGAGTATTATTATTTGTATGGCGTTGCGCAGTATTAATATCTATATTAATTGGTATTGTGTTGTGCAGTGTTATTATGCATATTAATTTGGTATGGGTTTGGGTAGTTTTCATATGTATATTAATTGGTATAGGTTGTGGTAGTTTCAATATATATGTTAATTAGTATGAGGTTGAGTAGGTTTATAATATGTATATTAATTGGTATGGGTTTAGGTAGTTTCAATATGTATTTATATTTATTGGTATGGGGTTGAGTATGCTTTTAGGGTTTAGTATAATCGGTTGAGCAGAATTAACATGTTTATTAATTTGTATGGTATTGAACAGTATCGATTATGTATATATATTGGTATGGGGTTAAGCAATATTAATATGTGTATTAATTGGTATGGGGTTGAGGAGTGTTTATGTGTATTAATTTGTATTGTCGTTGAGCAGTATTACTATATTAATTGATATAGGGTTGAGTAGTTCTAATTGCATCTTAATTGTTATGGGGTTAAACAGGATTAATATAAAAACTAATTTGTATGGCCTCGAGCAGTATTGATACGTATATCAATTGGTAAGCGAAGTAGTTTTCATATGTATATTTATTGGTATGGGTTTGGGTAATTTCAATATGTATATTAATCAGTATGGTGCTGAGCAGTTTTATTATGTGTGTTATTATGTATGGCGTTGAGCAGTATTAACATTTTTATTAATTGGTGTGGGGTTAAGTAGTTTTAGTTAATTGTATATTAATTTGGAAAATGTGTAACAGAATAAATATGTGTATTAATTTTTATGGTGTTGAGCGTACTAATATGTATACTAATTGATACGGGGCTGAGCAGAATGAATATGTGTACTAATTTGTATGGCGTTGAACAGTATGAATATATATATTAATTGGTATAGTGATGTCCAGTATTAAAATGTATATTAATTGGTATGGGGTCGACTAATTTTAATACGTATATTAATTGGTATGCATTTTGGTAGGTTCAACATGTGTATTATTTTGTATTGGATTGAGTACTTAAAATATGTACATTATTTGTATGGTGTTGAGCAGAATTGGTATGTGTATTGGTTGGTATGGGGTTGAGTAACTTTAATATGTATATTAATTGGTATTGAGTTGAGTAGTTTTAACTTGTATATTATTTGGTATGGGGTTGAGCAGAATGAATGTGTATTAATTTGTATGGCGCTGAACAGTATTTAAATATGTATATTAATTGGTATGGGGTTGAGCAGAATGAATGTGTATTAATTTGTGTGGCGTTGAACAGTATCTAAATATGTATATTAATTGGTATGGGTTTGATTAGTTTCAATAGGTATAAAAGTTGATATGGCGTTGAGCAGTATTAATATGTGTATTAATTCATATGGGGTTGAGCAGTTTCAATATGTGTATCTACTTGTACGGGGTTAACCACTATTAAAATATGTATCCATTTATATGGCGTTGAGCGGTAAAAATATGCGTATTAATTTGTATGGGAATATTAATTGGCATGAGTTTGAGTAGAGTTGATATGTGTATAAATTTGTCTAGCGTTGAGCAGAATTGATATGTATATTCATTGGTATGGAGTTGAGTAGTTTAAATATGGATGTTATTTGGTATGGGTTTGGGTAGTTTCATTATGTATATCAATTGGTATGGGGTTGAGTAATTTCAATTGTATATTATTTGGCATGTGGTGGTGCAGAATTGATATGTGTTTTAATTTGTACGGCGTTGAGCAGTATTATATGTATATCAATTAGTATGGGGTTCAACATTTTTAATTGTATATTAATTAGTATGGATTTGGGTAGTTTGAATATGTATTTTAATTGGTATGGGGTTGACTATTTTCAATAAATTTATTAGTTGGTATGGGGTTGAGCACTATCGATATATATATATATATATATATATATAAATATGTATGCATATATATATATATTGATTGGAGAGGGATTGAACAGTATCAATAGGTGTATTTATTTGTACGGCGTTGAGAAGTTGATATGTATATCAATTAGTATGAGGTTGAATAGTTCTAATTGTATATTAATTGGCATGGATTCGGGTAGGTTGAATATGTATATTAATTGTTATGAGGCTGAGTAGCTTTAATATGTGTATTAATAGGTATGGGTTTGGGTAGTTTCAATCTGTATATTAATTGGTATGAGGTTGAGTAGTTTTAACATTTATATTATTTGTTGTGGGGTTGAGCAGAATTAGTAATTGTATTAATTTGTTGGGTTTTAAGGTATTTTTTTGTATGGGGTTGAGCAGTATTAAAATGTTTTTCAATTGGTATAGGGTTGAGTAGTATTATTATATATATTATTTGGTATAGGATTGAGTAGAATTAAAATGTGTATTGATTTGTATGGCGTTGAGCAGTATTAATATGTATATTAATTGGTATGGGGTAAGTAGTTTAAATATATATATTATTTTGTGTGGATTTGGGTAGTTTTAGTACGAGTATTTAATGGTATAGGGTTGTGTAATATTTTTATTTATATTAATTGGTATGAGGTTGAGCTGTTTAAATATGTGTATTATTAAATTGGTATGAAATTTGTATGGGGGCAAGTGGTTTTATAATGTGTATTAATATGTATGGCGTTGAGCAGTAATAATATGTATATTAATTGGTATGGGGTTGAGCAATGATCTCCATACCAATTGATATAGTTTTGAGCAGTGATCTGTACATCTATTGGTATGGGTTTGCGAGTGTATAAAATTCGAACGTTTTCATACACGAGCATCCTCAATTGAATCATAACCCCTGCCATCATTCATGAGGCACTTGGTGCATGGCTTAGTGTGGTTGAACGATAGGTATATATATAGGTGTGTGTCAGTGTATTGCATTCGAAATCGCGTTTCGATTCCGTGCATGGCACTCATTGTCATAGTACATCCCAAGCAATAACCCTTGTTTCTCTTTCAAATAATAATGTACATCCCAAACAATAACCATAGTTTTCTTTTTCATATAAGTATGTACATCCTTGATTTTATTTTTGTTGATATCTTTTTTTTGACTACATTGAGGGCAATTTCGGGATGAATGTAGGTGTCTCCCGTTTGTATTTCTGATACTTCTCTTCATCGCCCCATTTCTCGTCCGCTTTTTTCTCCAAAAGTGGCACTCCGGAGACCTTCGTCAACAGCAACACAACAAAGACAGGGCTGCAATAGGAGTCAAGAACAATAACAGAGTCAGACATGTTGACACGTGCACGTCTTTCTGGGCAATTCTTCTTTAGACTGCATGTGTACGGACCCAGATATATACGTAAACGTACATAAAGGTACAGATGTGTTCATAGTGAATCATACATATAGGCAGGACTGTGCTCACAGCCTATCACAGACTCCATATGCTTGTGGGTATCGCCAACCATACAAAAATATCAGTTGCATCACAGTGCAATCAGTCCTATTGTGGCTGTCATAGATAAGGGTCCATTCTGGCATGTGTATATATTAATATCAAATGGACTCAGGTATGTGGCCGCTACAATACAAGGTGAATAGCGATATACAATAATGCAAAGAAACTATTTGAAAAAAAATGCACACGCACACACCGCACACACTCGCGAGTGTCTAAAAACATCGTTCACACCCAATCACATAAGCCAACCGAGAGATATTCTTAGTATGGCACGTGCGATGGGTAATGAATCTGTAGATGGCACAGGCATATGTAATTAAAACAGTACATAGGTGAACACCAATTTCACAGGCTGTTCCATCCGATTAAGATTGTACTTCGCATAGGTAACTCGCACAGGCATGCACAGGCACCTGCATACCTGATGGCGCAGATCCATTGCCACCCGTGCAGGATGGGCGTACTCACTATGAACATGCCCAGCCACAGCGTTGACTCGCCGAAGTAGTTGGGATGGCGACTCAGACCCCACAGACCCACCGTAATGAACCGACCTTTGTTCGCGGGGTTGTCTCGCCACTCAGACTTCTGTCGATCAGCCGTCACCTCCAAGGCAAAGCCGAACACCCACAGACAGAGGCCTGGACGAGTGGAGATGAGATGAGATGAAATGAGATGAGATGAGATAAGATGAGATGACAGGTACAGTGGGTGGTCAGATGCACCTGAAGGCAGTCTGCGGCTAAGCGATGAGATGCAGCTAGTTTTATGGCTACAGAGACTGGATTGGACGGCATGGGGAGATTGTATTGCTATAGCTATTCCGGTCGGCAGTTGGGGAGTCATACACACACACGCGCGCACACACATACAACCGGTAAAACAATCCGATAGAGGAAAAATCAATATATGCCTACACTCATGCTCATTAACTAGCAAGATAATATTGTGCGTGAGTGTACATGGGTAAGGTGCGAGTGTATGTATTCTCAGTGCAATCACTATTTACTTCTGAGATATACACAAGGTTCTCTACAAGGACGAGATAGACCCCATGAGCTTCCAAGCACCCTAACCACTACTAGGTCACAGAAAGCTGACGTCAAATATTCATTCCAAAACGACCAAGTATTTCACCAGCCCACACATACACACGATTGGCATCATACCTAATAAGTCGACAAACGTCAATGGTCTTGTGTCTTCGCTACTGTTAAGGGTGTACACGGGCAGTGCCGTTAAGAACACCCACAGGCCTTGGATGGACCAAACATTGAAGAATCGAAAGAAGTACGGCTTGAGTGTGTCAAAGCGGGAATCCTTGCCATCTTTTTGGATTCGTTGGAAGAGAAATGATCCCAATCTGTGACATGACCATGTGAGGGTGAGGGAATTGAGCTCGATACCTCGAGTATATTCGAAGAATATGTCTGAACCTTATGCCGTACGTGTACAAAACAATCTCTGATATACATATATATATATGTGTATACATGTTATACATATATATACATAAACATACACATATATATATATATATATAATTTTATGTATATGTATTATATATATATATATATATATATATATATAATACATACACATATACGCAAACACACACACACACACATATATATATATATACATACACTGCCACATAATGTATACATACATACATGTATATATATATACATATATATATATATATATATATAGAAGCAGTATACATGTATATATATATATATATATAATATATATATCTATGAGAGGTATACATGCGTATATATATATATATATATATATATACAAATATATACATATATGTTATATATATATGTCAATATACATATTATTTGCATTATGTTTGTAATATATATATGTTATATATAATATATATATATATATATATATATATATATATATATATATGTATATATATATATATACATATGGAAGTATAATTTTGCATATGTATATATATGCTTTATATACATAAGACACACACATACACACACATCACACACACAAGACACACACATATACATATATATATATATAATATGGATGTGAGGTTGTAGGTGTGATGGGTGGTTAATCTGCGTGCGTGCGTATGTGTGAGTGTGTGCGCGCGTGTGTATGTGTTTTCGTGTAGATATATGCATATATACATATATACGTACATACATATATACATGAATATATATATACTGATATACATACAAATAGATATATGTACAAAATGTATATATATATATATACGTGTACATATATACATATATATATATATATGTGTATGACATGTGTGTGTGTGTGTGTGTGTGTGTGTGTGCGCGTGTGCGTGTGTGTGTGTGTGTGTGTGAGTGTGTGTGTGTGAGCGTGTGTGTGTGAGTAGACGTATTTGTGTGTACACCTGGTTTTGTGTGTACACGTGTACAGTGTATATGTATGTGTGCGTGTGTAAGTACGTGTGCAATTCATTGTCAACACATATCCGAAAGATGACAAGACTCTCTATTATTTAACCACATACAGCAGCTTAGACTTTATCCTTTTCAGACACATTTCGAATAGATATATACGTGTACGAATCTAAATGTTGATTTTTCCGATCAGGAGGGGAGATTCTGTGCAAGCAACAGCGATGATCAAGCAATCGAGCTCAACAGACAATATCAGAAAGGTGGTTCATTCCCACGCTTACCTGGTGCACCAGATGCATACGCAGATGGTGGCCAGAACCGAGCGCATGTTGTGGTTGCCAGCCGCGAAGGTGTACAGCGTCAGCGATAGATATGTAAGAGATCCTGTGAGGTCATAGTACTTCTCGGTTTGATAGATCACCGCAGGTATGAACATAGCCCATTGAATGCCAAACGATACAATTAACACCGTCAGCGGTATCTCTGCCAGCGGAACAAGCGCGTATGCAATCGCAAATGTCAGTACAGAAACTAGTACAAAAGGGATGTCCTTTGTACGGAACTGAGGGCCAGGCGCTATGCTTGTGTGTTCGCCTGCGTCGGTGTCATTGCTCGACCCTCCGTTGTCTAGCAACGCATCGGTCTCCGCCGTTGCCAAGCGACTGCTGGTGCTAGTATTCTTCGGGGATAATGAAACCATGGTGTCGTGAATGCGGGATGTGAGTGTTGAGCACTTCAATAAATACTTGTTCCACTCGAAGACGACTAATTATGACCGGGATGGAATAAATGAAATCGCCTTGATCAAATGGTGGTCATCGACTTCTATTTATTTAGTTATAATCATCTCCTATGGGTAGGAGGGTCATTATACATACTCAAAAAAGTTATAAATAAAAAACAGAACTCTCATGAGTCATGATTATGTCATTGATCTTGCTTGACCAATAGAGTTGCATCCTTTGAAACAGTCTTTTCGTTTCTGCTTCACAAATAATAAATAGATTTAGCGCCGTAGCGGTAGCGGATAGTACCCCGGTGCAGAACAACCAGTCCTATGACGTCATAATAGACAGTCCTACCCTTGGGACTTAGGACAACTAGGAGTTAAACGCCCTCCATTAGTGACAACCTGAAACAGTAAATTTATAAATACCCCAGGAGTCTGAGACTCCTGGTAAAAGACTTACTGACCTATGTAGGTGTACCTATGTAGCAACTACCCCCATCTGCTAGCTGCGTCCTTCTTCCCTTGCCTCTTCCTGTTCGCCCACATTTTCTAAAGCTGTGATTCGTCCGTTTCTGCTTGGGCTTGGCTTGGGGGTTGTAAAACTTTATGGTACCGAACAGCTCAGGGTTGATAACTGTGTTTGGTTACTCCATGTGCGCCCGCCACCCAGGACCCAACCGATATGGTGTTGGCGCGCGAAATCTCAACCCCAACCAAATCGACGTTATACACAATAGACGCTTGAGGCCTATAAACATAAAATGTAAAAGTCTTTGCGGGCCCGTTGTTCTGTTCACTTTGCTAGAGTGAGCAAACGATCAACTTAGAACAATAAACAATCGACATGAAAGTAAGAACACTCACACGAAAGTATTGGAGACCTCCCCAATTATGAAACATAGCCCTATAGGCATAGACTTCTAAGGAAGCAGAAGGCTCTGCTCTAGGCACTGGATAAAGTCTCCGTGGAAAAGTTGCATCTTCTTGGAGCCGTCATTCTTCGAGACTTTATCCAGAGGGCGGGCCATGCAGAACATCTGCTGAGAATCTGCTACGAACACACCAATAATAGGTGACAGTTCAAGCCGTAGTCTCCAGGATTTGGACGATGGTGATGGATGTTCAAGAACCATACTGTTAGACTTCTGATCTATGGGTCGATAATAAATCGTATCAAGTATACTTGTATACAGATCGAATAAATATGTCTTTGTAAGTATATGTCTTTGTAAGTGTATATATATAGTTTTATGTATGTATCAGCATATAGTTTATGTATCAATATAGAGTATGAATGAACTTGCGATTAGATGACATACATTACAACAATTTTGCATGTACGAATTGTGTACGTTCTTGTGTATACGAGAACGTACTTGATTGCAACCTGTTGTTTCTGTGCAGGTATATATAGATATATGTATATATACAGATATATATTTACACACACACATATATATATATATATATATATATATATATATATATATGTGTGTGTGTGTGTATGTATGTATATTTATATATAAATATAATATATATATATACATTTATATATATATATATACAGATATATATATATATATACATATATACAGATATATATATATATATATATATATATATATATATATATATATATATATCAAAAGTCAGTACGTATTGGTTTGAAATAAACTTCCCACTCTGTGCGCACACTTCGCTTCCATCGCTACAACTATGTACCATCTTGATAGGATTTGGGACTATGTGAAATTATCAATCAAGATGGTATGGTTTGACCAATAATAGTTTAAAATAGCACAGACAAGAGACCTATTAGGAATACTCTTTAAGACCGAAAGACCTAAGAACACTCATTCATAGCCTCCTAATAGATCAACACTTGAGCAGCAATAAACCTAAGAACACTTCTGAGCCTTGAGGCTTGGACCCTTAAAAATTGATAGCGTGTTCTCGCACAATTGTCATTTTTTATTTTAAATTTTTATATAGAAACAAAGCCTTCTGAAATATTGACATTTCAAAAGGGTTTGGTCCATAGACAAGTGTTTATTTATTCGCTAGCGATTCCACTTTTCGATCAGGTGTATTACAGAAATGGATTTTAATCCACAGCCAATCCACAGTCAAATACATACCCTCCAAAATTACATTATATATGCCAATAAGAGTTTGACTGAAGTAGCAATAAAGACCGCGATTAGAACGGTATTGTACAGCATTGCAGCCTCTGTATGTAGATTATCCAACACACCCAGTAGAGCCCACAGTTCGCCTGCAGTTGTACAAGCTCACATACAAACAACTAAAGCACAGCCTAAATCGTATAAACAATTACAGCACAGTCTAAGTCGCATAAAACTAGACGAACTGGTGGCTGGAGCATGACCACCAACATCGTACATTGCTACAACGGCATGTATGTCAAAAAACAACTTTTGAATAAACGTGTGATGGCGACAAAAGCTTCTGGATAGCGTACACATCATAAACACAAACACTT